>CM061921.1:146851974-146906149 GCA_031002005.1 Vandiemenella viatica
TTGTAAAAGCCATAGAAATGCATTAGGGATTGCTGGAGACAGGGGCGGCGCTAGGAATTTCGGGCCTGGGGCAAAATGGGCGACCTTTTTTTTTTTTTTAAGCTCTACAAAATGTCCAGGTGACAGTGGGCATAATCTTGGCTTCATGGTGGCATGAGGGCCCCTATAGTCAGTTATCGGGCCCCCCATCAACCCGCGGGGCCCGGGTACTTTTGACCCGCTTACTCCCCCCTAACGCCGGCCCTGGCTGGAGATCATTATTCCATGAGGAATTGGCGTCATAATACTGCAGTAGCCAAATGTAAGACACCGTCTGATGTGGCCCAGGTTGTATTAAAACCCAATTACTGCTTGAAATACAACGTAATTAATACTTGAAAATAATATACCTACGGCAGTATTATGATGTTATTAGTCAGAGGGAAGAAATGTAACAACTCAATCTCCGGTATACCCATGCATTAATTGCATACAGTGAAAGCACACTATATCCTCCATCGATTCAACATGGCAAGACGTATCTGTTATTAAACCAAGGAAAATATTTTACTAGTGTAAATTTCTTGGGATTTTTTTTTCAATAGGGAGAACCTGAAATGTCAAGAAAACATAATGTTGTTTTTGATGTGTTGCTGGTAACATAAATCTGCTGCTTTAACTGCAGATTATTTTACTGATACTTGTAGTTATGTGTATAGTTTTGGGTATGTGGATACAGGAACATATGGAACAGTTTAATTCTTGATATTGCTACCACAACTATAGAAAATGTTTAATTCATGTCATATAAATTTACAGAAATAGCTGCTTGTGGCATATGTCCATCATATATATGGTAAATGATATTTCAACATATCTACTTTTAGCAGAGTGTATGCTGAACATTCTTGACTTGTATTGTTTTTCTTGCTATTAATATTATGGAACTACTGCTATCCAGTTTTGTTTGTGCTTCACAGTATTCACTTCTACTCTGGTACTGTAATTATTCAACTCTGATAATTTCTTTTGAGTATTTTGTGGTATATATACATATGCACCACCCTTCTTCATTCCTAATAACTTAAAACTATGATGCTTCATCACATCCATCAAAGATGAGGACAGTTTTTTGGATGACTCTGTAAAACATATGATATCTAAATATAGATTCAGTGAGATATGTTTGGGCAGTTGATATTATTATCATGTGAACTTTGTTTCAAATACACTTAATGTTTTGATGAAATAGAACTATTTTAGAGTGACTTTTTTAATTTGCAGTGCTTATATTTCCCATAATATATTAATGACTTGTGTATTTTCATTTATGATGATATAATAGTACTCAAAATACAAATTCAAAAAGACCTGCCTAGTTGTAGTCCAGATTGAGAAGACTGGAAGAGTTGTTGCAAGAAAGGAGATTATTGAGGAATCTTGTTAATTACTACAACCAGTCCTCTGGAGTGGAAAATTTATGATATTGTAATTATATCCAGTCTCACATTTGGTGTCCTGGAGCATATACTGTATTTATTATTTTTCGGCTTAGTGCAAAGTATTCACTACCTTGAAAAAACAATGAAATCTTCATGGATGTACCTTCAGTTGTGTTGTAAGAATGTAAAATTTTTACGTTTAGCTCTGCAGTCTTAGTCAGGTGTGAAATCTCTCCTTGTCTACTATAGGACAGCTACTGAGTCAAGTCGGGGTACCATACAAGTCTTTTGTAGCGTTTCTGTACCGCACCCAAAAGTCGAAAGGCTGCTTGCCAGTGAGCATGCATATAGGTCTTTGTTGCAGCCAGCAGACTCATTATAGAGTCATCATCTTATTGCAGCAAATGGATGTAGGCATGACGCTCCCTCCTTAGTTTTGCCAAAGCTGGTTTCCAGGTCTCGCCAAGCCATAGTCCACTGTCTATTGAAGGTATCATTGATGATACCATCTGTTGACTATTGTGTCTCAAAAATGAGTTGCTAGCCATAGGCCTATCTTAATGTTATTAAAATGCAGCCTGTGGCAGTGGTCATATATATGGTCAGCTATTCCTGATTTATTGGGCATGTATGTTAGGGCTTCATTGTGGCTCGTGGACCCTAATATATAGTCGTCTTATGGTGGTATCTGGATGAAGGTATGACAGCTCCATATTAGGGTCCACAGGCTTCAACAGATACCTAACATCCAGCCCTGAGGAAAAAGGTACCTGATCTGACCTATTAGCAGACCAGCACAGATAACTTTACACCTGAGGAAGACTTTGTAGCTAGCTGCCAAAATATTTTGTTTTTGCAACACAATCTGGCGTTACACCTGTGAATACCGCATTTCGATCATGCACAGGGAAAGTCTGTTCTTACACCTTGAAAAGTTTGACAGCTGCGCTTTTCCATGCCTTGTGCACTGTGCGAGTTCTGAACATCTGTACCTGGCTCAACTGATGGGTCTGGCTTCTGGCACATGTTGGATAAATGTTGCTTAGTCAGTTTATACAGTAGAACTCCAATTATCCAAACTCCGACTGTACGAATTGCTTTTTTAACTCATCCCACCGAAGAATTGTTGGAAAGAGGGAATGGCCAGTTTAAAACAATCTTTTTACTGCCAAAAGTCACAAGTTTGTCGCAATCAATGGACCAGTCTGTTATTGAAACCATGAAACACCATCACAGAAGGAAACTTTTGGTGGAGGTGTCTTGCCACAAAATAATTTGAAAGATTGCCCTTACATGGTGTGCGGAAGCTTGGAGCCTGGTTAAGGCAGTCCCATTAAGACGCATGTGGAACAAGTTGAAAGGCATACCAACAAAAGGAGAAAAAGGAAAAAGCTCATGAAAAGGAAAGGGAATGTCATGTCACTTGAGGAATTGTAAAACATTCTTTTGAAAATTCCTGGATGTTCAGAAGTTAGTGCTGAAGATTTAGGAGAGTGGTTGGTGTGTGATTCGTCAGACCCTGGGTATGAAATTCTAAAAGATGATGAACTTATTGAAAGTGTCGAGGAAGAATATGACCTTAATGTCAAAGTTGAAGCAGACATGGGACCATCAGCTAGTCAAGCATTTGCCGGTCTTGAAACTGCGTTGAACTGGATGGAGCATCAGCTCAAGTGTGACCACATGCAACTTACCAATTTCAAGTAGATGCGCAACTTGGCTGCCTGAAAATGGATGAATACAGTCAAACAGCTTGCATTGACCGAGATGTTCAGCAAGCAGTGACTTTTATTTACAGTGTGTTACGTACCTACTGTACTCATGTACAGCACTTGCAAGTACGCTTAACATGTAGAAGTGTTACCTTTCCATTTAATTAATTAAAAACTCTTTTATTCAAAAATAGTTTTTCTCCCATTTTCAACATACATACAGTAATTAATTAAAATAGACCCCTTTTTGGAAAAAATTCCACTACTGTAGATTACTTTCTAAATAAACCAGGGGAATATATAATTTTAGTATGACCAGTGTAAGCTAGAAAGAAAATAATAGGAAAAAATTGCTAGATCCCATAGTTTCTTACTGGGCACAGTGACCTCTCAAGTCTAATTTAAAATCCTGTATCAACAAAAAGATTCATTCTCACTTTCAGTGAGCAAATTAGCTACTGTGTCCTTCAAAATGCTTTGTACATTTCTATCATCAAATTGCTTTCCTGTTGCCTATTGATCATTATTTCAATGTACAAACTTAGTACATAAGATTCAGAACTTTTACCATAATTAAACAAAGGAAAAAGGAAACGGCTTTAGGCAGCATAAATTACAAGGAAAGGGAAAATGACTCATCTTTTACCAAAGTTGAAGGCAGCAACAGGAGAAGAACATACATCACGAACACACAAATATACACAATATTTCGGTCTTAAAACCTTCTTTATGTTAAAGAGAATGAGTCATGTGGTTCGGGAGGTGTGC
Source organism: Vandiemenella viatica (assembly GCA_031002005.1). Taxonomy (NCBI): domain Eukaryota; kingdom Metazoa; phylum Arthropoda; class Insecta; order Orthoptera; family Morabidae; genus Vandiemenella; species Vandiemenella viatica. Next base: position 146,855,876 of record CM061921.1, read on the forward strand.
ACATGCCGAAGTTTGTTACATGACTGAGTGGATTATCATTATGGCGATGGGACTAAGATGTTATATATACACTTCTATCACCGATATACATATTTATATATAACATCTTAGTCCCATTGTCATATTGATAATCCACTCTGTCATGTAACAAACTCGGCATGTGCACACCTCCTGAACCATATGACTCGTTCTCTGTAATATGAAGTAGTGTTTAAGACCGAAATATTGTGTATATTTGTGTGTTCGTGATATATGTTCTTCTTCCGTCGCTGCCTTCATTTTTCCCTTTCCTTTTAGTTTATAGAACTTTTACCATGCAAGATAAAAATTATATCTATAGTGCATATAACCAAAAAAAAAATATCCGTGTAGAATATAATTATCGAGCAGTCCTGACTTACCCATAACAGAGGAAGAATACTTAATAATTTATAAATCGCATATTAAATCATAAACACATCGGGTACTAAAGTCTTTTTCTGTATTGAATACCTACAACTAGCTCATTTACCATATGGTACTCTAAACAATTGCTTCATTTCTTTTCTGTTCAGTGCTTGGTATGTTTTTTCCTCTGTGTAATATTTTAAATAATCAAATTGTGATTGATTTGTTCAATGATTATCAGTACTGTCATCAATCTTTACATTAGCTCCAAATATTTTACACCTTTTACTCAGCTCAGCCGTTAGCGGCAGAAGCCGACTTTCGTGTTTAATTTTGAAGTGTGCTAGATTCCTTTTGGTTTATCTTTGAATTTCCTGTTAAGGTAGTGACTCAGCAGTTGAGCTCAGCAGCCGTTAGTAGTAGACGCCGACGTTCGTGTTTAATTTTAAAGTGTGCTAGATAGCTTTTGTTTTTATCTTTGATTTTCCTGTGTAGGTAGTAAATCAGCGGTCGAGCTTTAGCAGCAGTTAGTAGCAGTCGCTGATTTTTGTGTTTCATTTGTAGTTCCGTTTTTGTCTGTTTCAGGTGATATGGCTTGTGCAAAGTGTTCCGGTAGATGTCTGGCTCTCGAAGAGATTGTTAATACTATGGCCTCTCTTCAAGCTCAGGTTTGGAGCATTCTCTACTAGGAGTGGCAGTGCGTCGAAGAAATTCTGCAGCCTACTGTAGTAGAACCGGCAAGTCTGGATTTGCAGGTACCATTTGCAGAAAACATCTGGTATCGTGTGGATCGGAGAAAGGTATCGAAATTCCCAATTAGCCAACGGGAAAATATCTTGACACTAAGTAATGCGTTTTCCGTGTTGCAGGAGGCTGAAGATTCAAGTGTGAATGGCCCAGAAGCGCAGCAGGGAAGATGTATTCGCAGACCCCGAGCCTTGCCAGGAAAAGGTTTACTAGTCATTGGCAGCTCCAACGTGCGACGTCTGGAGAAACCGCTACGGGAATTAGCTGCGAAGAAAGGTGCAGACCCTCATACTAACGTTCAATCCATTTCTCTTTCAGGAGCAACCGTACCACGTGTCATGGAGGCGATTAGGGAATCGAACTGCCGTCAGTTAAGGGTAGCTGCGCACGTCAGAACTAAGGACTTGTGTCGTTTTTCTGTTCCAGATATAGTTAAATCCATGGACAAGTTGGGCCGAAAGGCGTATGAAGCCGCGCGGGAAAATTCGGTTTCATTGCAGTTCTCAATTTGTAGTGTCGTGCCGCGTATCGATTGTGGGGAGGCCGTGTGATGGAAGATCTTTAATTTGAATTGTAATTTGCAGGAGCTGTGTCGCAGAAACAACTGGGGCTTCATTGACCTTCGACCGATGATAGCTGCCAGCTGGGACGCATTTGACAGGTTGGGTGTCCACTACACCCCGAGAATGGTGACCAAGGTGGCTGCTAAGATATGGAACCGTCTTGATATGAATTATTTTTTAGGAACACAGTGAGACCCGAGGATCCTTCAGTTCATCGAAGAGGATGATCCGACAACCTAGAAGCTGGTCCTGGTAGTGATGGTGCGAATAATTTTAATATTACAGCTCCAAATACTTCACGTCAGAATGTGAATATGAAAAATGCGATTTTAGACTCCACAAATAACAATACGAAGTAGCTAATGATAATGGTCCTAAATTGTCGGAGTATTAGAGGGAAAGTAGCCAATTTCCATGCTGCAGTTGCGACTAATGATGCCGATATAATACTAGGAACCGAGAGCTGGTTGACACCAGAGGTTGAATCTAGCGAAGTATTTGGCCCTCATTTCAATGTCTCGATGGGCGGGGGTGTTTTCGTGGCTGTAAACAAAACCGTTAATTGCTCTGTCGTAACTGAAACGGAAAATTTTTGTGAGTTAATATGGGTGAAGGTAAAAATTGGAAAAAATTTAAAATTCATAATCGGGTCATTTTATCAAACTCCAGATCCTGATTTGGCTGACGCAGAATACTTCAGAGAGTCGCTTAATAATATTTTCAGAAGATTTCAAGGACATATATTGATCGTGGGTGGTGACTTTAACCTACCGTTGGTTAAGTGGGACACATACATGTTCAGGTTGAGTGGAAGAGATAGGTTAGTAACCGAAACGTTCCTAGAATCATTTGCAGAAAGATCTCTTGAACAGATGGTTGAAGAGCCAACGCGGTGCGACAAAGATTCCTCGTCCATTTTGGATCTTTTTCTTATTAGGAATCCTGATATTGTAGATACAGTTTGTGTAGAAGATGGTATAAGTGATCACAAGGCGGTTGTGGTAACTTTAAATCTAGTCTGAATTTGAAGCATGACAAAGAGAAACTTGTATATTGCTTCAATAAGGCAAATGATGCGGGTATGGTTGATCACTTTGCGGAAATTTTTGAAACATACATGCTAAATACAAATGTTGAGGAACTTTGGTTTAATTTAAAAGACCTAAAATGGACCGGTTTAAATCAGTTTGTTCCTAAGAAGTGTATTAAGGTCAGTAAGAACTTCCCTTGGTTAAATAGGGAAGTGAAACGTTTGCTCAGGAGGCAAAGGCGTTTACATGCCACGGTGAAGAAATCGGGGGGACTCATCAAATTGCACTAAATTAGTCCAGTTGCGAGCAGAAGTGCGTAAGGCAATGCGCGATGCATTTCAGGAATTACAAGCCAGGAATTATTCTGAAGATCTGATTACTAATCCAAAAAAGTTCTGGTCGTATATCAAAATAATAAGGTTTTTTTTTTTTTTTTTAATGGCATTTGGCAACGGAGGCCATACAGCCAGCTCAAGGTGATTTAATTGCTTTCAGTATATTGACGCCACAGAACGGACAGGACATTCACACAGACATACAACACTTAACATCCATGCCCGCGGCCGGATTCGAACCGGCGGCCTTCGGCACGTGGAGCTAGCACTCTAGCCCCTACGCTACCGAGGCCAGCAAATAATAAGGTTATGGAAAAGTTATGCCATCGCTGATTAAGGAAAGTGGCGAATTATCAGAAACAAGCATAGAGAAAGCAGAAATTTTGAATGATATATTTAAAAAAGCTTTCACGATAGAAAACTCAGAGGAGATTCCGATATTCAACAATCGTACCGACAAAATTATAAATGATCTCGTTCTTGACGTCGAGGGAATAACTAAACTGCTTATGAATGTAAATACCAATAAGGCTCCCAGACCAGACAGTATTCCTACAAGATTCTACTCAAGGTAAGCAAAGGAAATTGCACCATATTTGATGAAATTATATACCGTCTCCTTGGATCAAGGAAAAATACCAGCCGAATGGAAGACCACTATCGTAAGTCCAGTGTTTAAAAATGGGAATGTTAATGATCCTCAGAATTATAGGCCGATCTCATTAACTTCAATATTTTTCAGGATTTTAGAACATATCGTCTATTCAAATGTCATGCGGTTCTTGGATGAAGGTGATCTTTTAAACCCAAATCAATATGGAGTCAGAAAAGGCGGAAGCTGCGAAACACAACTTGCACTTCTAATTCACGACTTGTGCCGAATTATAGATGAGCAATCCCAGGTTGATTTAGTTCTATTGGATTTTAAAGAAGCTTTCGACACTGTACCTCACACTAGGTTACTTGGGAAACTTCGTGGTTACGGCATATCTAGACAAATATGCGACTGGGTTGCAGATTTTCTGAAGGGTAGAACACAGTGTGTAGTTCTCGACGGTGAGCGTTCATCACTTACTGAAGTGAGGTCCGGGTTCCTCAGGGAAGTGTGATAGGGCCTCTGTTGTTTCTCATATACATTAATGATTTGTGAGACATAATAGTGGGGATGAAAAGATTATTTGCCGATGATGCTATTATTTATTGTGAAATCAAAACCCATGATGACTGCGCTTTGTTACAAGACGATATTATGAAAATAATTGCGTGGTGAAAAGATTGGCAGTTGGAGTTAAACGCTAAAAAGTGCCAAGTCGTGCGTGTAAGTAAAGAGGTTGTAACAGCCCTCATACCTGAATTTTGAATAGTATTGTACTGTATGAAGTATTTGTAGTGAGCTAAAGTTTGCTTGAATATGATCTGGTATGTTTCATAATTTCTTGTAAATCAGTGTATATAGACTTTTGTTTTATGAAAGAAAATTATTTAAAGTCCAGTTAATATGTTTAAGAACCGAATTGTGCAAGACAATTTCTTAAATGTTTGTAATTCCATGTACTAATGCAAGTTATGATGTCTACAGGTCATGTTTGTACAGTTTAAAATGATTTCTGTAAATAATTTTGTATTTAAGTATCTCTAATTACCATTTCTGATCATTTTGTAATGTTGTTTAGTGATTTTGTATTAATTCCGATTGTTTTTAATATGTTTGATTGTTTGAGTGATTGTTAATGTTCGAGAAATATCGGGCGGATGCCTTTGAAGAATTCCAGAAATTTCGATAGAGACTATATAAACAGATCGGTAGAAGGACAGATTTAGCATTCATTCAGTATTCAGTTTTACAGTTAGTTTTCAAGTTGAGTTCACAGAAGTTTTATAAAGATTATCTTTGCGACTGCTCAGAAGAGCGTCTCTGTATTGTATTTATGCATGTGAATATCGCTGACTTCGTTTTGAGAATAAAATAAACAAATCTTCAACATAACCTTATGGTGGACTTTTTAATTAATCAGTATATTAATTTAAACCACCGAAGACCCTAACAAGGTGACACCAGTTAACTATGAATATACAATTAATGATACTGTCCTTAGAATGGTAGATTCCGCTAAATACCTAGGGGTAACAATTCGTAATAATTTGTCGTGGAATTAGCATATCGAGAATGTAACGGGGAAAGCAAATCGTATGCTCCGGTTTCTAGGTCGTAATTTAAATCTATGCACTCCGGAAGTTAAATCGTTTTTATACAAGTCACTAGTATGTCCTCACTTAGAATATTGTTGTTCTGTATGGGGTCCCCATCAAAAGGGTTTACTGGAGGCGTTAAAGTCCAAAGAAGAGCCGCCCGATACGTGACAGGTATATTTAGTTGGAGGGAAAGCGTAAGTGTGATGTTGAAGGAGCTAGGTTGGGAAGACCGGGAACACCGAAGGCATTGCTCTCGACGGAAGCTAATTGAAAAATTCACGGCTGACGTATTTCGGAATGACAAGACAGGAAATATTGCCACCAGCAACATTCATATCTTGGAATGACCGCGGAAATAAGATAAGAGAAATCGGGGCCAGAACCGATTCATTTCTGTACTCATTTTTCCCACAAGCGATTAGGGAATGGAATAGAAAGGATTTACCGGCGAGTAAACTTAAAATCCGACAGGAGTAGCTTTCGCTAAAGCGCTCCGGCCATCCTGATCTGGGTTTTCCATGATTTCCCCAGATCACGCCATGCGAATGCTGGAATGGTTCCTCACAATAGCCCATGGGCGCCTCCTGCCACATCCCGTATATCCATTTCAACTATTACCCTTTCAGATAGGTGCAATGCACCCTCCGCCACACACTTTAGTGAATCACAGAGTAATAATAATAACAGTATTGCTTTCCCAGTTTCTAGAATTACTGTTGGTTCTCATTTTTATAGGCTTGTTTTCATCAGATTTCTTGTTAATGTTGCTGCTTTAGGGCACACCAGGAGGCCAAAGTGGTTTATGCATGCTCCTAAAGTGCAGATAATTATTGCTAACCAGCAACTTGACCTATCCCCATAACTAATGTCAGTGTGATGTTTTATAATTCAGGTAATGAAACCAGGAAAAATCAATAGTGCTTCATCAAATAAAAAGCAGCTCAAAGGATATCTGAGGCAAGGGACATCATTTTCACATCGAAATGCTACTGAATTTGCCATAATGAAAATTAAGAAAATGATTTCTCATCTCCCAAGAAAGTACATTAAACTGACTGTAGCATACAGAAGAATTGTAAATGATCTTCTGAAGGATTTGAAACCAAAAGTTATCACAGCTTCAGATGCATGGGACATTGCAGATAAGGTAACTATATCCATTGGATTGATTCCTTTTTACAGAAAATTGTTCAATGTAAACTGAAGTGCACTCCAATTGCTGTTGCATTAATATAATTTGGTGTTAAGTCTGACGATAAAACCATTTGTAGTTTTTCTTCAACTTGAAGTAATTGGTAAAAAAATTACACAAAACTTGTACACTATGTCTTCAGAATTCTTGAGAGCAGTCAGGGTCTTTGCTTCTTGTTTACACGAACAGTGTGTGGGGAAAAAAAAAGGTAAGTTCATGGCAAGAATTTTCTGTTTAAACTGTACAAATTTTGTTTTGGGCTCTTCAATGTGGTCATTAACACTATTACATAATTGTCACTACCAAAACAGTTTTATTTCACAATAATGGTGGGTGCAAAGTCAGAGGTACAAGATCTCCAAGTGATCTTCTCCAATATTCATATTTCCCCATTTGCAATAAGGGATTGGAATATCTAAAAACTACCGAGGAGTGCAAGTAAGAATGTTTCATTTTTTAGAGTTGGGTCTGACTATATACTTTCCCTGATCTAGAGTTTCAAGGTTTTCCTCAAATCATTCCCAACAAATGCCTTTTTATAGTTCTGGTTTATGTTCATTCTTTTGCAGCTTTTGTAAAATATTCTGTTTTTATTGGAAATTATATTTGAATTTAACTTAGAAATTTAACTCATACTCTGCTATACTTTGTTATATTGATGTTTTTTTCCGCATGTTATCTTCCCAAATATGTATACTCCCTCTTCATCTCTAGTAGACTTGCACCATATTTTGGGTAGTGTTCAAATACCTACCTTTATAAAAGCAGATTTGGCAGCCTATGCTTTGAAACGCTGCAGTTTTTTTCTATATGTAGTGCCCAATTCTTTTTAATTTTTGCTTTGTTTAAAAAATGGCCACAACATTTCGAATTACTTTGCTTAGAAAATTCTTCAGTGGTGCAAAATATCTTTTCCAAGTGTGTAAGACACCTGTTTATAAACAGATATATTTTTTTCATTCTTCTGGAGGAGGTGGGGAAAATGGGTAATATCTAGATTGGGATACCGCTGTAACCACTTACCGCCTCACGATGTAAACACTCCTGGATGGAGAGATATGACATTACTACATTGCTGAATGTGACGTATACATTCCACGTGCAGCTTTCAATGTCACTAACGGGGCCTTCCACGGAAAGTAGTCATCACTAATACGTCTCATATCATGAAATCGTTAATCTTGCACCAGTACTACAGGAATAAATTCATTAGCGATGAGGTTTTGATGCAGCCTGGACCACAATGAAATGTAACTATCGAACACCTTATAGCGGATACCTAATTTCTATGTCGCATCTATCGCTGTTACGTCTTATACAGCCTGGACTATAGTGAAACGTAACCGTCGCACACGATATTGCTGATACAATTTCCAAATCATATCTTATCTCTGTTAGTATGGTCCAGGCTGCGTTACAACCTAAACGCAAACGGTCCTTGACAAAATCTTTTTTTACAAATATTTTATTTCATATGAATGATTTTAATAGCAATTTCTGCCATGCGAAGAAATATAGAACGGAATCAAATACAAATCAATGGAATCGTGACTAATAACGTTGATGTTACAGGAACTGACATTATGGAATGTTACTAATGAATATCTGTTATCAGTTTGGAATGTGGTTGACATTTTAATATTAATTGTTCAAGTAACAATTTTCTTTAACTTTTTCAAACCAAATTTTTTTTTATTATTGCTATTGGTTACGTTCTGTGGCCTAATGTTTATTCACAAATCGATCGAAGGATGAACACGGCACACGCGGAAACACATTGATGTTGTACTCTCTCCATCTGGAATTGTTTACATCGCGAGGCGGTGATTGCAGCAGTATCCCAATGTAGATATTACCTGGGGAAAACAACTTGTTCTGAATTTCGAGCATGTGACAGAACAACCCAGATTCATTTTTGTAAATGTTTTAAGTGTTTAACTTTGTTTTCCGGACTGTCCTGTTGATAAGTTTCAGTATTGCTTATGACAACCTCAATGGTGCTGTTGCTAGCACCAGTCAGTGAAAATGTTATCTAATTTCTACACCTTTATTTAGTCGTATTTGTAAAAAGTATTAATTGGTTACTTTTGTGGAATCCAGGCAGTTTTTCTTTCTCTTTTGGAAATCTGTTAATAACTTTTCTAAGTATTGTTTAATTAATTTCATATACTATACATAGGATCTTGTTTGATAAAGAAACATTTTTATTTATTTTTTAAATCAATGGTATGAAGAAATTATTCTATTGCATACAGAAAATTTCTTCCTCCAATCAAGTATTAACATCCATGTGCAGTGGGTTGGAGCACGTGAGGTGTTGCCAGAGAAAGCTGCCGCTGTGGGAAGTATCTTGCAGATGATGAGTACAGCAAGAATTATCCATGCTGATAATGCTCAGCGTGGAACGCAGCTGAAGCTTATGTTCACTCTCGACGGCAATCACAAGGCAGTTTTCAAGCCCCAGTGGTAGGTAAGCTAAATTTTACAGTTTTAATTTTCACGTTTTGTGTAATGGCTTATGTAGCTGGATCTCATTCTGGAAAATGTCTTATCCTTTGAGACTTGACAGTGTAGTACTGTCAGTTTAATACCTACTTGGCTTTTATATATTTTAAAATTTTAGAGATTAATAGGAGTTTTATTTATGATTGATTAATGACAATGTGGACTTGCATATCCACAGTATAAGAGGGAAAGTTTCTCTAATAGATATTCATACACATTATTGCAGATTGTCATTACATTGTACTGGCGAATGTTTCCCATTATTACTAGACAGTGTTGTATTAATTATACTGTGAACAAGTTCTTAGATGAGGAGATAAAGAGGAAGGTAAAATTCTCAGAAGCAGACCAGCATGTTGTATATGTCAAAACATTTTAGAAATATTTTTTATGAAAGAAGGAACCAAAACTGATTTCTTTTTTTTTTCAAATAGTTGTATGAAGTGGAACAATACAGAATTTTATTTTTGTGAATTTTGAGTGTATAGTAGAAAAAAAAATATTGTTTTGAGATAGACATATGGAAAATAACAAAAGATAGGTTACATCATGTAACAGGAATGTTTGGTAAAGTGATTTCAACTAATGTGGAAGATGTCCATTTGAAACGAAGTACACACTGCATGTATTAGATGACATTCACTGTTCACATTTGCACAAATCATCATAAAAATGCAGCACTGGAGTTACTCTTTGTCATCAAAGAGGAGTCTTTAGTCAAAAATAATGTGGTTTGGCTCAGTCAGCATATTCTTGTTAGCCATGTTGAATTGCAGTTGGTAGACTGTGAATACAAAAAATGCTGATTTATCAAAGTATGTTGGCCTTATACATCAAAAGCAGCTATTTTGAATGTTTGGGTTAGCTAGAATATTGTTAGATATGAACAAATGTGTTCACCAAATTTTTCTTATGTGAACTGGATCCGGGCTTGTGCATTCCGAGGATGACAGCGTAGGTTGAAATGCCTCTCTGGTCATCTGGATTTCTGTTTTCCATGGTATCCCAAAATCAATCCAGATGTATGCTGGGAGGAAATAAGTTGAATTACTCCTTGTTTCTTGCCCCAAGTCCATTTCCACCTCTAATGACCTCAATGTTGACAAGGTGAAAGGGGCATGGAAACTCTAGTTAAACTCTTAATTGAACACTTTGCTAAAATGAATTTTGAGATAATACTTTGAACGTTAAAAGGAATACAAAATATTTAAATGTGGTGTCCAATATTTACAGGTTTGTGACTTGTGTAGTGAATAATGTGACTATATGATGGTATAGAATTGATAAAATCTTTTATTTCTTTGATTTTATCATCGGAAGTTTTAATAACTGGAACTGAATGACTACGTCTATTCAGTGGAGCAATAGACATTTAATTTTGTTTTTCAATAAACTACTAATTCTGCCACCCAAAATGGCAACTGTTTTTGTTTGTTTTTTTTAAGTTTTTGTACCCTAAAGTCTGCTCCCTTGGCATTTGGCAAAGTAATGTTACGTTTTTTTCTCTCCTTGACTTTTTATTGGTAGTATAGGTTTCAGACGTGGAAACACCTTTTAATAAGTGAAAACAAATGGGATGTCTGCAGGTCAAAATTAGCCAGTTCATGGAACTTTTTAAATGATTTGTTTTGATGTTCTGTGTCTATTTTTAAATTGTATTTCTTTTTACATGCACACAACCCTAATATTGGTGCCTTAGGTGGTACTATGTTTCCCTTGTAGCTGAAGTATTATTCTCCTTTGGCATGCTTGATTTTATTCCAATTCACGTCCAATTTTTAGTATTTTTTTTAACTTTTCTTTGCCTTCCTCTAAGCAGAAACCGAACATTCTGGGTCTTCTACAGTTTCAGCTACAGATCCTGCTTCATTATTTAAAATATCTTCCAGTGTGGGTGAAATCAGCAGGCTTGGCCAATATTCTGAGCCTGAATCTTCGTCATCAGAACCAAACATCTGAAAAGACAACACACTTTTTATAAAGAGTTGGCAAAAAATAATAATAATTAGGCATTGGGATAGGAGAAAAACCACCGCTTACCAAAGATGAGGGCTCCAGCGGTGTCAAAACACGAAAAAACACACAAACGTAATACAAATTTTCGAGCTTAGCTCTTCATCAGGTTGTAGGATGAGGTGGCTGCCCCGCGGAAGCTAGCAACCAACTGAGGAGACCACACAAACGTGCCCTCCCATACAGCCTGGGAATCCGGGGCAGGCACATTTGCTCCAACGAACAGTCCCTTAAGCAGTACACTAATAACATTTCTGAAGCCCTAATATCCCGCAATTACCCCCCAGATTTAGTTCATAAACAAGTTACACGAGCCACATCAGTACCGACACAATCCATCAACACCCCACAACCATCAAGAACCAACCAAAGCCCAGTTTTGGTCACCCGCTACTTCCCTGGCTTAGAATCCATCAACAGGATCCTAAGACAAGGATATGATCTCCTCCGAGCCTGCCCGGAAATGAAAACACTCCTACCACAAATCCTTCCCCAGCCCCCCAGAACCTGTTTCAGTAGACCCCCCAACTTGAACCAACTCTTGGTCCATAAACATGGAACCCCTCAGCCCACAAGACAGCCCCAAGGATCCTTTCCGTGTAACAGACCCCGTTGCAAACTTTGCATGATGCACCCGCCTTCGACCACCTTCACCAATCCCGTAACAGGGGAAAGCTTCTATATCACTGGATCGGCTACCTGCGTAACTTCTCACCTGATCTATCAACTTACCTGCAACCACTGCCCAGCCTCCTACATAGGTCTGACCACAAATCCACTGGCCATCCGGATGAATGGACACAGACAATCGGTCTGGACTGAGAACCCTGACCACCCTGTTTCTTTTCATGCCACCACTCATAACACCAACAATTTCAACACCTGCTTCACAGTCCGTGCCATCAAAGTACTCCCAGACAAAAGCAGCATCTCAGAACTGAGAAGGTGGGAACTGGTCTTTCAGTACCAAATGGGGACCAGACAACCACCTGGACTAAATTTAAGATAGCTCCAATTTTCCTCTCTCCTCCGACCTTTGCCCCTTACCTGCTATCATTTCCCTCAAAACCATCGCTCACCAGAGCTTTCTCTTTTTGTACTTAGATCTATTGCAATAAATTTTTTTCTCTCGTGTGTTTTATATTATCATATTTTTTCCGTGTGTAGTATTTTTTCGTGTGTAATATTTTCAATAATTTTGCGTGTGGAAAATTTTTTTTTATGGGGGCACTTATAGATCGTTTTCAGTAGACTCCACCCCCCCCCCCACACCCCCCGTGTTTTCCTTGGTTTGTTTTATGCCAGTGACCTTATGACCACCAACCAAAGCCCAGTTTTGGTCACCCGCTACTTCCCTGGCTTAGAATCCATCAACAGGATCCTAAGACAAGGATATGATCTCCTCCGAGCCTGCCCGGAAATGAAAACACTCCTACCACAAATCCTTCCCCAGCCCCCCAGAACCTGTTTCAGTAGACCCCCCAACTTGAACCAACTCTTGGTCCATAAACATGGAACCCCTCAGCCCACAAGACAGCCCCAAGGATCCTTTCCGTGTAACAGGCCCCGTTGCAAACTTTGCATGATGCACCCGCCTTCGACCACCTTCACCAATCCTGTAACAGGGGAAAGCTTCTATATCAATGGATCGGCTACCTGCGTAACTTCTCACCTGATCTATCAACTTACCTGCAACCACTGCCCAGCCTCCTACATAGGTTTGACCACAAATCCACTGGCCATCCGGATGAATGGACACAGACAATCTGTCTGGACTGAGAACCCTGACCACCCTGTTTCTTTTCATGCCACCACTCATAACACCAACAATTTCAACACCTGCTTCACAGTCCGCGCCATCAAAGTACTCCCAGACAAAAGCAGCATCTCAGAACTGAGAAGGTGGGAACTGGCCTTTCAGTACCAACTGGGGACCAGACAACCACCTGGACTAAATTTAAGATGGCTCCAATTTTCCTCTCTCCTCTGACCTTTGCCCCTTACCTGCTATCATTTCCCACAAAACCATCGCTCACCAGAGCTTTCTCTTTTTGTACTTAGATCTATTGCAATAAATTTTTTTCTCTCGTGTGTTTTATATTATCATATTTTTTCCGTGTGTAGTATTTTTTCGTGTGTAATATTTTCAATAATTTTGCGTGTGGAATTTTTTTTTTATGGGGGCACTTATAGATCGTTTTCAGTGGATTCCCCCCCCCCGTGTTTTCCTTGGTTTGTTTTATGCCAGTGACCTTATGACCGCAACCGCGTTTCCACTGTGCAGTCTAATTATCATTTTCGGGCTTAGGTCCTCCCACCCCCGCCTCCCGCCATGTTGTTTCTCCCCCCTTGCTCTCCACCCAGACCAGCCGACCATGTGCACCCCGTGTGGTCTCCTCAGTTGGTTGCTAGCTTCCGCGGGGCAGCCACCTCATCCTACAACCTGATGAAGAGCTAAGCTTGAAAATTTGTATTATGTTTGTGTTTGTGTGTTTTTTCGTGTTTTGACGCCGCTGGAGCCCTCATCTTTGGTAAGCGGTGGTTTTTCTCCTATCCCAATGCCTAATATATCCGCTCTCAGCGCCTTTATTTCCAAACAATTAATAATAATAATAGTTCAATATGTACCTACGTGACATGTCATCTTTAATGTTATCCTTTTTATTTAGCTTTTAATGAACTCGGTCCCAATAACAAATTTTTTCAAAGATTTTGGCAAGTTTAATACTGACAGCTGCTAGTCTAACCTGCAATCTTCAATTTTGCTACTCCTCAAAGATGGTGTAAGCAGATTGGGCCATTTTAGCATTTTGACCAGAGTAGTAAATGTAACATGAAATTAATTTTGTAAAAAAAAAACCTAGGGATAAGTCACTTTTGTTTTAAAGTTTAACATCTTTGCAATAATTTGCCATATGTGACAAAATATACAAAGAAATGTGGGTTAAGCTGCTTTTGCACTGACTGCTTCATATATGAACTTGTGCAGTGGGTGTATGTCAATTGGTAGTAAAAGTAAACTTGTGTGATCATAATGACCTGGTGACATGGTTTATCACCTGCCCAATCCATCCTTATCATAGCTGCTCAACCTAACCCGGTAATCCTACCAGGTATTGGAAAACTACAGTTTAACATGAAATCCAAACCATGGAAGCATTCTGGCGTACTTCACACTGTGCCAGAGGTGAAGGTTGGGCTAAAGGCCTTTGAAAATCCCTGCTGAGTGACGGATTTGGACCAGGGACCTTTCAGTCTCCAGTCTGAACCACCAGATACACTTCATGTAATGAATGAGGTGTACAATGTGGCATATCTAACAATTGGAAAGGCTTTGTTTTTCCCCACCCCTCACTTTATGCCTCATTGAGGTCATTGGAGGTGAAAAAGGACCTGGGTAAGGAATGCGAAGGAATTCAACCACAGCATTTTTAAAGCACCATCACAATTCACGTGGAGTTATTTGGGGGAAACCCTGGAAAACCCAAATCTGGATGGTTGAATCGAGATTCAAACCCTCATCCTCCCAAATGTGAGGCCAGAGAGTTACCACCCAACTACCATGCTTTGTAGCGAAAGGTTTCTTTTTGTGGTTGGATTGGAGTAGGTGGTGGTAGCTGGGTGAATGGTGCATGTTTTGCAGCAGGGTTTGTTGCATGGGAATGATCCGTTTTGTGGTTTGGGTGAATTACAAGGTGAGTATTTGTGCACCAACATATTGTTAAGGTTGGGTGGTCTGCTGAACCATGTGTGTGGAAAAGTGGACAGGATTTTGTGGAGAAGGGTGTACATCCCTGTGAAGGAATGAGGAAGTCATGCCCAGGCTGAAGGATTGAGCTAATGGACTCAAAACCAGTGAAGAACTTCTTGGATGTGCAGGACTGGGGTTTTAAGGGGTACGACATTGGAGTAATTGTGTGGGGCATGGGTTATATCAAGAGATTTGTTTTTGTACCAGATCAGGGGGGTAGCCACAGGAAGTGAGAGCTTGGGACGGGTTTTGGATGTATCTGGGGGAGATTCTTCATCCAAACAGATGTCTGTCCTGGATAGCTAGGTCGTATGGAAGGGAATGTTTGGTGTGGGAGGGATGGTAGCTGTTGAAGTGTAGGTTTGATGTAAACAGAGGTATGAAGATCTCCCTTCTGTAAGGAAATGTCAACATGAGAAAGACATGGGTGTGTGAGTAAATAAAGTTGGAGTGACAATTGTTTAGGGAATTGAGGAAGTCTATTAGGTGCTTTAATTGTGGGCTCAGATCATAAAAATATCATCTATGGATCTGAACCATGTGAGAGGTTCATTTGAGATTTTGTTTAGGAATTGCTGTTCCAGACGGCTCAGAATGGGTTTGCATAGTATGGGGCAATGTGTGACTATTACTCAAAGTAAATCGACTGTTAAGCTAGCCTAAAGCCAAGCCCAGAGTACCAGCAACGGGGGAAGCAGTCACATTTGTCACCAAGCAAGTGTCTAGTAAACGCTCACAACCACTGCAGAACCTGGCCATCCTGCAGCATTCCCAGCGGGCTTAAGTCTCTAGAACAGTCCGCTACTTTGAGTGACAGTGCCACATATCTGTTGATAAACTTGAGAGTTGGGCGACTTGCAGCCTGCTAGTTGTGATTCCTAATGTCAGTTTATGGGAATTGGCCAGTATGTTCTGTTAGGTTTTGCTGATTGGCTAGATATTCTGTGGTTTAGCAGATTGCTCATTAATAAGAACAGTGATGGTGATAACTGCTTGGTTTACATATATGTCACCCAACATGAATAACTGTGTTGTTAAATTTTTAGCTCCCCCTAATTTTACATCTTCAGTACAGCCGTTCAATAAACTGTTAATAGTGAATTAACAAAATTGTAAAAAAAAAAAAAAAAAAAAAAAAAAAAAAAAAAAAAAAAAAAGCAAGTTTTAAGTTAACTTAAAAATCATTAACATTCTTCTTAATTTCCGTTAAATTGAACTTCCATTAACTTTAGTCTGTTACTTTCGTTGTTGGAGTAGTTTTATTTGTTTGAATTGCATGCCACAGCACGCTGGTAAGTTCAGCGAGTTGAATAGCAAACGAATTAAGTAATGCGAAGTGCAAGTGCCATTGTGATGCATATATAGCTGTTATGCTAGGCATGGTGTGGGTGTGAGCAGGAACACTAGAGTTTTGGAGTGATTGTAAGTATAATTTAACTTTTTTGCTACAAGGAATATTGTGCGACTTTTTAGTTTGTAGTCTTTTAGCGAAATAAATTTTACTGATATTTGTTATATGATTAAATCAAGGAAACTGAAGATCTAAGAACTGTTAGTGAAATCAGAAACACTAACAATAGCAATGAGAAGATTAAAAATGCTTGACTACATTTTTGTGATTACATTGCATTTAAATCGAGGTTGGGAGAACAATTGATTTATGAATTCAAACTGTGTTTTACTAAACTTTCTACAGTCAAGGCTCATGTTTGTAACCTTAATAATCTGAGACAACACATGAATAGGATGCATACATCCAAATATTTACAGTGTGAAGAAAACATAGAAGCAATATCAACTCGTGGAATGTGGAAAAACAATTCAAAGCCTTCAAGTACTGTGGATTCTGGTGTAGATAGCAGCAAGAGTGTTTTTATCTCCATCTGCTAATAAAAGGTTTTGTCAACAAAGCATTGGTGAATCTTTTGGCGCCGGGTCCTGATGGAATACCCGTAAGAGTATTTTCAGAATACATGGAGGAAATTGAACCATTTCTGCCAGATATATTCAGTAAATCTTTAGAAGAGAACTAAAGTATCTTCTGACTGTAAAATAGTCCAGGTAATTCCTGTTTTCAAGAAAGGATATCGGAGTGATCTTAGGAATTATTGACCCATATTTCTAACATCTGTCTGCAGTACAATTCTGGAGCATGTCATATGCTCTAACATTAAGAAGTTTCTAGATGAGAACAAGTTACTTACACTGTGTCAACATGGATTTTGGAAGAAGAGATCATATGAAAAACAATTGGCCTTTTTCTCCCATGACATAATGAAAACTATGGCTGCAGGTTAACAAGTTGATGCAATTTTCTTGGATTTTCAGAAACCACACAACCAACTTATAGCGAAGATTCGAGCATACAGTATATTGGATCAGATTTGCGTATGGATACGTGATTTTCTAACTGGTCAGTCTCAGTATGTCGTTGACGGGGAAGCCTCTTCTAAGCTAGATGTTACTTTGGATGTTCCTCAAAAAAGTGTAATAGCACCACTTCTTTTCTTAATTCTTACATACGATCTGGATGACAATGTTGAATGCTGGTTGTGATTGTTTGCCGACGATGCAGTTATCTATAGGGAAATAAGGTGCTCTGACAATTACTTAGAAATTCAGCGCGATTCGGATGCTACTTCTGGCTGGTGCTGTAAATGGCAGCTTACACTTAATTAAAAAAAGTTCAAGGCAATGCAAATAAGTAACAAAAAGAGTCGGTTTAAGAGTACAAAGTAAACAATTCAGTTGTTGACACGGTTGATTCCCTGAATTATCTGGGGGTAATGGTACAAAGCAGCATGAAATGGGAATTTCACATAACTTCTGTCATAGGCAAAGCTAATTGTAAATTATGATTCATAGGTCATATTTTGAGGAACTGTAATGCTCATACAAAGGAAATAGAGTATAAAACACTAGTGCTTCTGCATCTGGATTACTGTTGTGGAGTTTGGGATCTGTATTGCAAGGGCTTGATTGACTTAGTGGAGAGGGTACACACAGATTGGGCTGGGATCATTTGGAAGAGAGACAATGTCATTTGCGTTTGAATTTATTGGAGAATATGCTAAATTCTTTGACTTAAGAGTGCAATGAAATACTTCTTCTGCCAACCTATTTAGGTCGCAATGACCGGAGGGATAAGATTCAAGAAATAAGATGCAGTGCTGATGCTTTTATATGTATTATTTCTTTCCTCGTGCTATTTGGGATTGGAATGCGCAGAATTAAGATTGGTGCTTAGGACCCTTTGACACCCACGGTGTTTGTGAATTGCAGAGGGAGGGAAATTGGGTAAATGTATTGTTGATGGTTAATTTTTAACAGATAACTGTAACTTGTGTTAATTTGCAAAAACACTTTAAGTAGCAGATTAATGGAGTTAACTTTTGTATTAACTGTGCCCAGCTATGATCTTCAGATATATCTAAATATGTCTATTGGCTTAGGGATTCTATAGTATTATTAAAGGAGATTGTGATGATCTTCAGTAAAGTGTTATTTATGAAAACCTTGCTTACTTATATGATTGGATAATTTGCTTTTCAGAAGAATTGTCTTAAAGACATTACTTCATACAGAGAAGCTTAAGGCAACATGGCACAGCAGCGTACAGTTAAGAAAAGTGTAAATTAACCTGGAAATAGAGCGGTTGAATGCCATTAACCGAAGTGACCATTGAAAGAAGAAATCAATTTCATTAAATCACTTAACAGTAGTTTCATCAGATGTGGCATCTGATGCCCGATTCCTTCATTTAATGATGTAACTTCAGTTCATAATGACTATCAACTGCTGCCTCAATGATATAATTTTCAGAAACATTCCCTTGCATAACTAACTGAAATAAATACTTCTGTGTGAAAATAATTTACAGTCTCCGTGCCTTGCAGTGCCCATATTTTTAATCAGAAGTGTCAATTTGTAGCTGTTAACACAGTGCTGGCCCGATGGGCACAATTCCCTCCTTGTATGCTGGCTGGTTTTCGCTATTTTACAGTACATTCATCTGAGCATAAAATAAAATTGTTGGAAGCTAGGCAAACAAATAAAACTGTATTTTATTTGTCTGCGAGTAGTCAATATTTGTCAGTTTTGAGAGTTGCTGTCTCTTTTTTCCACAGGTTACGTTGATTTATGGTGTGGCATGTTTTTCAGGGGAAAATTAAACCAAAAAATTGTAAAATAGATTAACTTTTTGCATTATGCCATTTATTATGAGATACGTAAAACAAATGTATTCTAAAGTGTTTTGCTTAAGATGGTAAATAGAAACATTTATTTCTCATAGTGTAAAACTGTTTGGTAGAGTCTAAAACATGGTTCAATACCAAGCCCTACATCATGGTCGCCACACTGGTAGGAAGAGTCCTTTCTTGTGGGTTTGCCAGTGGAATACTTTGCTTTGTCACAGCACACAATGCATCTTCTTTGGTCTTTCTTCTTTCCAGCTGGCATAGGCTCACTTTCTGGAAAGTTCTTCTGTGTCAATCTTGAAATTTTTTCATAGTCACTAGTCACATCATTGGTGTCACCAGCAGAGAGCACCAAGGCCAAACATATCTCCTGAATGAGGTGTGTTGTTGTGATCTTCTTTCTTGAGATTGTGTTGTGCAAAATGCATGCATTTGATAAACTCATAATTATCAAGTGAAAAGCAAGTTTCTTCCACCACTTCACTGTCTGTAGGACAAATGCTGGTCGAAGAGATCTACACCTACCTTGTGCTTGTTGTAATCTATTCCCAGATATTCGAATGTTTCAAGAAGGTTGTGAACTCTGGTGGTGGCCTGATGAACTAAAATACATAGAGAAGCTATCTGAGTCACGCTACGAAAGTACCATTATGTTTTTTTAGCCAAAGAAAATCTTGACATGTTAAGGAACGTAATATGTTCACCGCATTTTTCGCGAGAGTTTGTGGAACGTAATATTACATTCGTAGCACTCATAAGTGCTAATCTAGCTTACACTTTTATTATCCAACTTGACACCATCCTGTTTCTCCTGCCAGTCCATGTATTGAGAAAATGTAGTAAAATGAATTCTCCCAGTAAACCACCTCTTCCCCCTCACAATCAGAATTTTACAGGTATGCTGATTGTCACTGAAATTTTAAAACCAAAAGCCCTAAATTAAAGATATTAAAGGAAATATACATCTCCGAAAATCTAATTGGAACAGGAATTAATAATACTAAAACTAAATTAAAGTTCCATACAGTTTAATTCATTTTTCACAAAATTATAGTAAGACACTTTTTTTTATCTAAGTAGCCAAAATGCCTCCTGTAAACCAAACCTGATGGGTGTACAGTCATGCTCAGGCCTTGCATTCAGGAGCCTCCTAATTTTGGTTTTCCACAGTTTCCCCATAATCATTCTAGATGACTGCCAAGATCGTTTCTTCAAAAGCCCTTGGCAGAATTCCTTCCTGTTCCTTTTGTTCTTAACCTTGATCTCAGTGTTGACAAGCCATCATCATCCTCAACAGTTTCCGGCCTCTGGCCGGGTCTGCATTAGGCACAAGCCTCTCCATTTCCTTCTTTCTTCCCACCACCTCTCTGTCACCACTCTCCTCTCCTCCGTACACACTCCTCCACTCCTTTCAGCCATCCATCTCTTGGTCTTCCTCTGGGTCGTTTACCTTGCATCTTAATTTCATGGATCTTTCTCGGGATTCTCTGAGCCCCCATTCTCTTGACATGCCCATACCATCTCAGTCTGGTCCTCTCTATCCTTTCCTGTAGGGGTTCCTCTTTCATGGTGCGTCTAATCACTTCATTCTTTATTCTGTCCATTTTAGTGACTCCCATTCTACCTCTTAAAAACTTCATTTCACTTGCTTGTACTCTGCTGATGTCCCGCTTTTTCATTGTCCACGTTTCAGCAGCATAAGTTAAGATAGGCACATAGTACGTATGATAGATTACTCTCTTGCTTCTCTGTGGCACCTCTTTATTCCATATCAGGCTTCTAATGCTCCTTAGGAACGCCTCTGCTTGTCTTCCTCTTTCACTTATCTCGCCATCATTTCCTCCACATTCCTCTAAACACTCCCCAAGTACTTGAACCTGTTTACCTTCTTTAGTTGTTCCCCTACCATCACAATTCCTTGACAAGCCATAATGGTTCAAAAAAAAAAGAAAAAGAAAAAAGAAAAAGAAAAAAGAAAAAAAAAGTAGAGAGAGGGGAAAAAAGCCTCTTGTAAAATTGAATATTTATTTAAATCTCAAAACTGAAATGTTTATGTGGATGGGGTAGTCTTTAGTGTGCAGAAGAAAATTCCAGCAAAACAAGAACTTTTTTTAATTCTCTAAGCCAAGAATGATTCCATGGTAGGAAAATATGTTGAATTACCATATCAATTTTTCCTTTTTACATGGTTGATTTATACAGCGACCTGTTCAACGTATCGGAAACTTCAGTAAGGAAAGGAATAAACAAGGCATTTTAGACAGAACAAGAAATTTTAACATTGTACATTTCAAAATGTAAAGATATAAATACTCTTATCAGTGACCTCAACTTTGTGCACAAACTTCAGATTTTCAATCTGAAACTGTTTATAAAATCAGACCTCTCTCTCTCTCTCTCTCTCTCTCTCTCTCTCTTGTTTTTTTTTTAAACTCTTAGAAATATTCAATTTTTAATAGCTTTTAGAGATTCTTTTTGGTTGTGTTTATTTTCATGTTAATGTAAGTTTGTACTCTTGCACTAAAATGTAGAATTTGTAATAAAGACGAATGCTCGACATTTTCTTGGCCTCGACTGTTGCTGCCAATTTTAGTCAGTTTCCAAATAATTTCTTATAAAAATCTGCAAAAAATTATTACAACAGAGATTATTGTAGACATAATGCTGTGTTTGAAGTGAAACAATTTCCAGAACACCCTTTTAATGTGGTTGGATTAAGTGATAATTTTGTTGATTAAATCTACACATTTTACCTTTTTCTTAACTCTGCAGGTATTCGCTTCCTGATGTTATTGATGGGCCTGTTTATGCTGGCAAAGACAGACACAATGCAGAAGTTGCTGCCTTTTACCTTTCAATGTTATTAGGGATGAGACGCAGCCCTTTGGCAGTGGGACGTAAGGTGAATCTGAGAAGTGAAGTGATGCCAGTGGCAGCTGAAAGTTTACTGGATACATTCTACCAAGAAGGTAACTTTAGTTTATCTCATTTTGAAACTGCCAAATGATTTTGAGAAACTATTCTTAAATGTGCCAAAGTATACACTAATATCTAATTGAATGACATGTATAATGTCTACATAATTTTGATTAAGTAATCATCCTCAACAGTTTTCAGCCACTGACCAGGTCTGCTTCATGCACAAGCCTGTCCATTTCCTTCATTCTTCCCACTACCTCTCTGTCACCACATTGTTCCAGTCGTCTCCTCTCTTCCGTACACATGCCTCCACTCCTTTCAGCCATCCATCTCTTGGTCTTCCTCTGGGTCGTTTACCATGTATCTTAATTTTGTGGATTTTTCTTGGGGCTCTCTGATCCTCAATTCTCTTTAAATGTCCATACCACCTCAGTCTGGTCCTCTCTACCCTTTGCTGTAGGGGTTCCTCTTTATGGTGCATGTAATCACTTCATGCCTTAACCTGTCCATTTTAGTAACTCCCATACTACCTCTTAAAAACTTCATTTTGCTTGCTTGTGCCCTGCTGATGTCCTGCTTATTCATTGTCCATGTTTCAGCAGCATATGTCAAGATAGGCGCATAGTTTGTGTGATAAATTACTCTTTCTTCTCTGTGGCACATCTTTATTCCATATCAGGCTTCTAATGCTCCTTGGAAACTCCTCTGCTTGTTTTCCTCTTTCACTTATGTTGCCATTCTTTCCTCTGTATTCCTCTAATACACACCCAAAGTACTTGAACCTGCTTACTTTCTTTAGTTGTTCACCTGCCATCACAATTCCATGGGTTATCCTATTCTTCTTTCTGATTGTTAGCATGTACTCATGTCCTTTACATTAAATTTCAGGCCATATTCCTCCACATTGTCTGTCCATACATCATACTGCCATTGCACTTCCTCTTCATCACCTCCCCCAGATCATCAGATCGTGTGCAAAAGACATTACCTTCATGTTTTCCTCTCCCATCCTCACTGCCACCTTCTGCATTATATCATCCTTGATTAAAATAAAGAGTAATGGTGAGAGGGCACTTCCTTGTTTTAGTCCATTTCTTTACTGAAAGGAAAGAATAAAATATGATTATCAGGTGTTTCAAAATATTTGCTACGACATCTATTATAATGCATTCACCTTACCTTGACATTTTCCCTTCGTGTTGTTTTCAAAATGGAACTCCAGTGATTCAACTCTCTCTTCTCCCAGATGTGTTAAGTTTTCTATGGTTTCCTGAAATACTCCAGGTGAATGCCAAGATTGTTCCTTCAAATGGTTATGGTTAAATTCTGTCCTGTTGTTTGCCTTTCCATTCATCCCCTCCAAATCCCTACCTAATCCGATCAAGCAAAAAAAAAAAAAAAAAAAAACTCAGATATAACCTTTTTAAACCTTTGTTCCACTCTTCTAGCATCATTTAGACTGTTCATTTACACTTGCTATCCTTTTTGCACCATGTAATGTAACAGATGTTTACAATAATATTTATAACTGTCTTTTGGAACCCACCTCTTATGTTCAATAGAGTTTAAATGTTCCAAAAAATGTCTTTTGCCCAGTGTTCTTCAGCCAAATTAAGCAGACATTGTTGTGAAAGCTACAGGATATAATCTAAAACTGCTTACATATGTTGATAAATGTAATTCACACAGATAACATCTTGTTTGCAGAGAGGTCTGCCAGACACTTGAAATCTATCATTTGCTCTCACATTGTTAGGATAATGTAAGAAAAATTGACTATTGTTAACCTTTGATGAGCAGTTACAAATTATGCTGAAATGTTCACAATGCTTAAGCAACAGACTCCTCCTGATGACACTACTCAAGTCACATGAAAATCTTTAGGGACAAGCACTTCAAATAATAATAGTTACTTATTGTAACAATTGCTATTTATTGACACTAAGAAAAAGACTACAGTCACCAACCTTACGCCATAAACATTTCAACATAATCAAAATTAGTATGGCGGAGGGTGCATTACACCTAACCGAATGGGATATAGTTTGGAAGAGATATAAGGGATATTGCAGGAGGCACCCTTAGGCTATTGTGAGGAATCGTCCCAGCATTCACCTGGAGTGATCTGGGAAAATCATGGAAAACCCAGATCAGGATGGCCGGAGTGCTTTATCTAAAGCTACTCCTGTCGGATTTTAAGTTTACTCGCCCGGTAAATCCTTTCTATTCCATTCCCTAATCGCTCGTGGAAAAAATGAGTACAGAAATGAATCAGTTCTGGCCCTGATTTCTCTTATCTTATATTTGCGGTCATTGCGAGATATGAATGTTGCTGGTAGAAATATTTGTTCGCTGTCATTCCGAAATACGTCAGTTGTGAATGTTTCAATTAGTTTCTTCAGTGTTCCAGCTCTTCCCAACCCAGCTCCTTCAACATCGCACTTAAGTTTTCCCTCCAACTACATATACCTGTTACAAATCAGGCTGCTCTTCTTTGGACCTTCTCTAATGCCTCAATTAACCCCTTTTGATAATTTCCCGCATATGCTCAAGTTTCCGTTACATCCACTAGAGCGCATCATTTTCAGTTTCAAATGACAAACGACAATAAAACGTTATGTAGTAATCATGGATTCGTATACTGGTGTTTCCTCATTATTGTGTGTGGTTTCATGAATCACGATCAACCACTCCTGTTCAAAGGAAATTCAGAACTAAATATCACAAGGACCCGCCTTAAAGGGTGACTATTACTGCTTGACACGATCGTATCCTTGAAACTGGTTGTGTAGCATGCAGGAACCGAGGTCAAGGTTGGCTACGAACTTAAAACGAACACATCGAAGTAATGGATCAGACCTATGTCTGAAATCTGAAGAAATCAACTATTCATATGAGATTAGGGTTGCAGATTCCCCAAACGATGGTGTGGAGGATTTTAAGGAAACATCTGAAGTATAAGGCATACAGATTGCAATTATTGCAAGCTTTGAGTGATAAGCAAAGAAGATTATTTTTGTAGGCATGTTTGACAGAATGGAGATAGATGACTACTTGTTAGGGAATAAGCTGGATACCAGGGTGCGTATCGGCTTGTCCACCTAAACTGTAGTACCTTCAAAATTCTGATAAAAGTCAAGGAAATGTTCTGAAACCGTGAATCACCTATGGAAATTACTAACTGCACAATAGGAACGGCCGCCACTTACATAAACAAACCCTATGTAAGGAGGGTACTAATTTAGAAATGAAAGCTGGTGAAGTTCATGTCACGAAAACCATATAATCTTCAAATTCCACAAAGTACAGTAAATGACAGTTAAGGCATCAGGCTAACCATCACATGAAAAATCACAAGTAATGAAGCAGAACAGAACCGCCTAACCCCGATTGGAAAATTAAAATCCTTCTACTGTAGTATCACATGTCTGAAAAGTCCAATATTTCAAAGATGGCCTCCCTGACCCACGCCATTCCTATTTCCGGTAAGCAACAGTTCCCATGAACACTTGCGCGGCTAAGTGCCGAATTCGCTTGGCGAGCAATACGTGCTCCCAGCACCTGGACTTCTGAATACTGAAAAAATGGACGATCCTGGACTTCCCTTTATCGGAAATGCCTTATACTGCTAGGATCAACAGGTGTTCAAAATTTTTGTTTTCACGGAGGGCTTCCAAAAAACCACAATGTGTAGAGCGTATTCCAAAAAGTGTTTTGTGTTCTGTGTGTTTTTTCTCTAAATGCTTTCAGATCGGTGTAAAATATTTATTAAGTTGGTGGAATAGTACAGCTAATTGACTCCGGAAAAACTTTCTGCATTAATGTTCATAATTTTCAGTTTAATCTATTGCCAAAAGGTTCTTACGTGCCTGCTGATTAAAATGAGCCAACAATCTTTAAAATCGGTTAAGTGGATCAAAAGTTATCAATTTTTCTAAAATCGGTGTTTTTCCCACTCTACTCAAATTTACTAATTTTTTCTTTACAACTTGTATCGCCCGGATATTATTTTTAAAACCTTTCTTCAATTTATTTAAGTGATTTCCAAATGGTTTTTAGTTGCTGAAATATGTTTGCCGGTTCGAAATTCTGTTTTATAGGTGACTGTTTTTACGTCTTAATTTTGTGACTCTAAAATTATTTATCTCCTTTATTAAACGGTTGGTAGCTACTTGAAACTTATGGAATATTAGTGAGAATATTATTTGGAGGTATAAAAACTACTTTTTAAGCTCTGAAATTACTTAGCTGGATTGTAATCTTTTATTTAAGTATGCACATGGTTCAATGTTTTAAAGATCATATTTACTGCTTTAAATCTATCTGAAACTATGAGTTATTAGTGAATTTTTATTCTCCTTGGCATAATTATTCTTACAAAAGTGGCGAGAAGTGTGGAATATTAGTGATATGTTCACGTAACCAAACCTGTTTATTTACATTTTTGGATGGTTAAGGATTACCCTTATTTCGGTAATTTTACAAGTGATGTTTTATTAGAAACTGTTTATTTACTATTATTATAACCTGTTAATCTACTTTTTTTGGCTTAAATGTGTTGTGGATTCGGTTTTAAGCTGCAGTATCATGTATCAAGGTTAACCCCAATTCTCGTTAATTTATGCATGCTTATTGAAAATACAAAGAGTAAGGTAGCTTACATACTGTCTAAATAAAATTATTTTTAGTGATGAGGCTACATTCCATACAAATGGCAAGGTAAATTGACACCGTGTCAGAACATGGGGTTCTGAAAATTCCTGTGAGGTCATGAAACATGCAAGGTATTCTCCAAAGGCAAACATCTTTTGTGTACCCAGTTAAAGGTGTATGGGCAATTCTTTATTTACCCGAATAAACCATAACTGGCATTTTAAATCTGGACATGCTGCAAAACCATGTAATGCCACAAATTCAGGATAAATGGATTGGGATTTTTTTTTTCTTCCACCGAGATGGTGCACCTCTGCATTTCTAAAACAGAATTACTGCTCACCTGAATGAAAACAGGACTTCCTGGATTGGGCATGGTGGAACGATGGCCCGTCTGCCATGGTCACCTGACCTGACACCATTGGTTTTTCCTATATTGGGGCTAAGTTAAGGACAGTTTTTGTTCCACCTCTTCCAGCAAATTAAAACGACCTCCAACTTCAAATAACAGAAGCAGTTGCAACCATAGATGGTGATATGATTCATAAGATTTAGGACAAAATCTCTTACAGCTGGGATGTCTGCCATGTGCCAAAAGGAACCCATATTGAACGCTTGTAGACAAAACTTGAAGTTCCTCTGAATTCGATGCTGCATCACTTAATTCACTAGGACTTATACTTCCTTTGTAAGTAGATCTTAATTTTGTATAACTAATATAGAATAACCCTGTACACATGAAATGGATTATGAGCTTAAGGTATTGTAAGTTTATCAGGAATTGGCTAATATCTTTGCATTATGTGGTCTGACTCTATAAAATTGGAACAGCAGCACATTGGGTGAGCAGTAATGCTCGGGCATGGCATTCAGGAGGACAGGATGATATGGTTTCAAGTCCCATCCAGCCATCCAGGTTTTGGTTTTCTGAAATAACTGCAGGCAGATGAAAGGATGGTTTCTTCAAAATGTTGGGGCCAAATTCCTTCCTGTTCCTTTTTCCAATCCTCTCTTGACTCTAAAGGTGCCGATGAGGTTTATTGCATGAAGGGAAAAACTAAATGGCGGCAGAACAATTTTTGTTATTTTAAGTTCAAGACTGTCGCATTATCCTCAGATTGGAACTTGCAAAATTTTAGGCAGTTGTAACTCAACAGTACACACATTTCCCCAAAGTTTCTTTCTTATAAGATTTATTAGACCAAATATGATATTAATGTCATCATGTAAATATATAACCACTTGTGATGGATCTCAGTTCTGATCTGTCCTCAATAAATGGTGGTTGTAGAAACTGGTTCAGAATCAAATTGGAATAAACACATGCGAGGCATTACAGCATAAGAACTGTCTTCTTGGTCTGCTTTAGATGGCAAAAAAAAAAAAAAAATCAAAACTAAGTTGCCTGGTAGTAAGACTACATGAATGTAATTAAATATCTTTATTTTTGCAGTATTTAATGCTTGATAGTCTGCTACTATCTCATAGGATACACATCAATTTATGTAGATATTATTTCATCATTTGGCGTGTTGACTGCCTTGCAAATGAGTACATAGACAACTAGTTTTGTTTTGGATGCTGTTCAGAATTTCAATCTTCGCCAAATTCTTTAAAATTGTATGTTTTGTCATTTCTGAAATGTTTATAATTTTATTTTTGGCTTATTTAGTTGGTAGTTCACTTGTTTGGAGTTCTCAGTCAGGCACCGAACAGAGTTGACTCATGCGGTATCAACTTCTTCAGAGAATTATTCAGAATTTTTGGAAGGATTGTTCCTTGTATTACATTAACACTTTATCAATATCTTTGTTGCAAGCTACTCACGCAGCAAATTAAATTCATTAGGATTGTATGGGTTTATTTATTAAGTGAATAAACACGTGTAATCAGATTTTACCCATTTGCAGATTGTAGGTGATAGTTGGGAATATAGACTTGTCAGAATCGTTTACAAGGTGGGTACATCAAATCCAGTTTAAATGAAATAGATTGGACATACACTACAGTTTCTTCAGTATGTGAAAATGATGACCTTATAAACAATGATATTTAAGGAGGTACATCATTTTTTTCTTGAAAATGGAAAAGCATTTTCAAAATTTCCTGAAGAGTGTAGGACTTGTGTATGTGGACAAGCTGATACTCATTGTCTTCTGATAGAATCAAGGTATATGGTATGCAGAATTACCTAAAAGCCCTACAGCAGTTTGGAAAATTATCAGATTCATATGTGACATGGAGCACTACTTCAAAAACATTGATCGTGATTTTAAGCAACTGGTCCCTGCATGACAACACTGTCTAAATATCAGGGAAAATACAAATGAGAAGATTTCCTGTTATCATGTTGGATATATCTCCATAAAAAAATTATTTTTCCAAAATTAAAAAATAAATCTAGCTAGATACTGTACCTTTCTCAAAAGACAGAACATCAACCATGTATGGTGGGTGATTGATAACACTCGGTCATGGTATTCAGTAGGACGTTGGCTCCAATCTCCATCAGGCCATTCAGATTTCTGTTTTCTATGGTTTCCCAAAATCACTCCAGGTGATCTGAATGCCAGGATGGTTCCTTCAAAAGGCCTTGGTTGATCTCCTTCCCATTTCTTGGCCCCCATCCCCTCTGCACTCCAATGACCTTGACAAGTTGTAAAGCCAAAAGAAAGAGGAAAAAATGAAGCAACAGCACAAATGGGGACTGTTACCATGATCAAAATGGAGAATTCTTCCCTAACAGTTTCAATAAACTGGATCTGTTGGTAGAAAAATCTTTCTAGACTGAAATTCTAGCAAGATTAAAATTCTAGCAAGATTACAATTAATTCAGAAAAACAAAAATAATTTGTATCCTTACTAATGAAATGTCTTTCAGAGTATAGTCGTCAAATCTGCAGAGCTAAACTTGTCTGTTTTCCAATTGTTTTTCATAAAAGGGGTATACATTTATGACAACTATGTATTTAAAGTTAGCCAGTGAAATATTTTATGTAATTGAGAAAACTTTATTCTCTTGTCTCAACAAATAATTTGCCATATTTTTCTGATATTAGATCAGTTAGCATGATTTGGGATAAAATGTAAGAAAAGTGCATGGTGTATTTTTTTTTATTTACCCTTCATTTATACAGCCTAATATCTTAGTGACTAAATTAGGCCCTACATATTAATTTTTACATTGTTGATTACATAGTGTTTCGAGATTTGTACAAAATATTTGCATGCAATGAATTTGGCATACAGTTCCATTACACTTTGACTTACTGTCTAATTAATCATATGTATTATTTCTATAACATATTTTTTTGTCACAAGCCCGTATCTTCCTTCATACTTAACTGAAATCAATGAATAAGGAGTCATTTTAAAACTTATGGTCTTCACTTTGGTCACATCATATTTTAAGAAATGAAGTTTTTGGAATTCGACCCTTAAAGGGCGAAAATGTCAATATTTCTAAAATGCTGTTTTCTGTGTTACAAGTCATTTATCTCCCTGGATACCTATCTAAAATCGTTTAATGAAGTATCATTTTAAAGATTAAGATCTCCGCTTTAGTGACGTCATATATTAAGACAGAAATTTTTCGGAATTCGACCCTTAAAGGGCAAAAGGATCAATATTTTTGAAATTCGTTTTTGTGTCACGAACGATTTATCTCCCTTAATTTCTAACCGATATAGATAAATGAGGTATCATATTAAAGACAAGTCTCCGCCGTGGTAACATTATATTTTAAGAAAGGAATTTTTCGTAATTCGACCCTTAAAGGGCAAAAAAGTTAATTTTTCTATAATGCGTTTTTTGTATCTCCACCCCTTTATCTCCCTGGATATCTAACCAAAATCGATAAATGAAGTAGGATTATAAGGAGTAATGTCTCAGCTTTGTGAAATCATATTTTAGGAAAGAATGTTTTTAGAATTCAGCCCTTAAAGGGAAAAAGTATAAATTTTTCTATAACGCATTTTTGTGTCACGAGCAATTTATCCCCCTTAATATCTAACCGATATAGATAAATGAGGTATCATATTAAAGAATAAGGTCTTCGCCATGGTAACATTATATTTTAAGAAAGGAGTTTTTCGTAATTCGACCCTTAAAGGGCAAAAATGTTAATTTTTCTTAAACCTCGAGCCATTTATCTCCCTGGATATCTAACCAAAATTGATAAATGAAGTAATGTCTCAGCTTTATGAAATCATATTTTAAGAAAGAAGTTTTTGGAATTCAACCCTTAAAGAGAAAAAGTACAAATGGTTCTACAACGCATTTTTTGTCATGAGGTATCATATTAAAGATTAAGATTTCCGCCGTGGTAACATTATATTCTAAGAAAGGGAGTTTTCGTAATTCGACCCTTAAAGAGTAAAAATATCAATATTTCTAAAATACATTTTATATCTTTCGAGCCTTTTATCTCCCTTGATTTCTAACCAAAATCGATAAATGAAGTAGGAGTATGAAGAGGAATGACTCAGCTTTGGTGACATTATATTCAACCTCACTTTTCATCGCATTTTTTTTCGCAACGTTTTCGCAGGGTCGTCTAGTTCTATAATATTACATTTGGTCTTGCTTACAGTGATAACAGTTACAGCTGCTATTGCAACCTTCAATATCATATTGAATCACAAATATCGCTTTTTGTTGTTATAGTGCTAGCGATTTTTATTGAAATATTCCAATCATTCTTAGAGTATCCCATTATTCAGTTAGTTGTAGTTAACCCAGTTTGTACATATCTTTCTGTAATCTATCGTGTAGTTGTACCGGATTACTGAATAATAACAATTGCTTATAAGTAATATTCACTTAATTTTATGTTCTCAGCCACTACAGTCCTGAGCCAGTTCACAATTTGCAGCACCGGCTTACCATAAATATGGAAATTAACTCCCAAATATTGTTGTGATTCATTGTGTATTTGTGCAAAAGTCAATGACACATTCCCTCTACATTACAAACAAGATTGTTTTGGCCGTGGTAGAAGCGCTTTGTTTGCTGTAAGTGGTATGCTGACATTTGCTCATTCTGCCACACCATCATTCTGACTCAGGCCTGTAGTAGGCTCGGTTCCGTTTTAACAATGGTAGTATTACTTAATTTAATAGTTATGCATTTGAATTGTTTTTGCAATAATCACCTCTGGTATTATAATCTACTTTTCCCCCATAAGGCCTTATCCATTTTTGTGTTACAAAAATTTATCTACAACATCTATTCTAATCTAACTTTAAACCTATACTACTCTATCAACAGTACTCTACCCACCACCATCATGCCCTTCTGGATTTCCAGTAGAACAGGATCGACCGACACATCGGGACAACTTCCGGCTCCCGGAAATTTCTGTAGAATACTGTTTACTCTTATCCGTGAATAATTTTCTATGCCCGTATATTTGGCCGTGCGACTTCCCTAGGCCGCCTCCCATGCCCAACTGCCGCTCGGTCCAGATATCTCTTTTTGTGCAGTTGAGATACTTTGTTCGCAGATTATCGAGAATAATCCATGATCGCTCATCTAGAATTATGTCTTGTGTTGATCTACTCCGTATTATGTTCATATCTGGTGTCCTTACTTCTTCTGTTATTGGACAGTACCACATTACATGTTTGGGGGTTCCTTCTGCCCCACACTCACATAAGCTCGTTTCTTTCAGCCCTCTTTGACACAGTAGGCTGTTATATGGGCCGTGCCCGGTGACATAGTGTGTAAGGCCTGGTGTGGGGTGAAAGTTTTCAAGTTGCAGCTGTTCTTGTATGTTCGGAAACATGCTGTATAATCTTTTGCCTGTGGCACTATTGTCCCACTGCTCCTGCCATTCAGCGAGAAGTGCAGCGCTGACTTCTGCCGCATTCTGTGCAACTGTTCCCACAATCTCCTGCACCCTGGCCCAATTTCCTTTTCGTAACCAGTATAGGGCCCCTCTTCTTCTGATTTATTTTAAATTGATTACCTGGTATACCAGGACTGTAACATAATGTGCAAAATAACAATAAGGCCTATTGATTATAAGAACATGAAAAAGCACGATCTATTTTACTATGCAGAATACAAATGTTGTAATTAACATTGAATATCTTGGATTTGCCTTGGTGGATTGGGTACATCTACTGCTTATTGACATACCGTCTATTAATGGGCATTAAGCTAAATTGCTATTACCTGATGTCTACAGTAATACCTTCACAGCCAAACACCCCTCCACCACCCACTTTTAGTGAATTGCGGAGTAATAATAACAGTATTAATTGGAACGCCTCTGACTGTAATAAGTCGATACACCAAGTATACCCTGTAATGTGTACATAGTTTAAGTATAATTATGATGATTAGTCTTGCTCATTAGAATAAACATCTTATTAAAATAGTAACAAGGAAATGTGATGCTACCCTAATGCCATCTAATCAATTCCTTCTGTGGGTATTTAGCCTCTAAACCAGATATATGGCAATAGTATAGCAGAGCTGTCGAATAAAATTGATGGGGAATTTATTAATTCTCAGGAAGGATATTACATGATGCAGATTGTTGAGAGCAGATTTGTAGTGGAATGTTTTGTTTATAAAATGACAGTAGTGAGTGCTGCATTTGGGGAACTCGGAAAGGGAAATAACATTCTCACATATAACAGTGTCAATATTGAGGAATGAAAATTATACCGGGTTGATCATAGCATAACTTAGTTATTGCTTCCGCCATCCATGTTAATGTTAGTTGTTCAACAAATATTATACTGTATCACCAATTGTTGGCACTAGAGTAATTTGTAACGGTACAATATTACTGAGCTCGAATCTTCTAAAAATAACAAGAGTCTAAAGTACACGATTTACATTTTAATAAAACTGAAATATAAATGTATTACTAAGTAAAGCATCAATATTATAGTTGCTGCTTTAGAGTGAAAATAGAACCCATCACTAACCCTAGTTGACTATTGGTCCAGTCTCTAAATATCAGCATCTAAATCCTATTGAGTATCATACTATGGCTTAACTGATGAATTAGATGGATAATGAATTGGCCAATTCACAGAGATGATTTAACATGTGTGGTTTTTTTATTTTTATGAGAGCTTATTCATAGATGGACATGATTTTTTATGTATATATAATAAGAATGGGTGCTGTCAATTCATTTTGACAACATGTTTACAGAATTTACTTTGGTTATTTGATAAATTGCATTGACCAAAAGCATTTTTCAGAAAAAGGTATCCTTCAGGTTATGAGATTAATAGACGAGTTTCAGCTCACTTCCCTTCTCAGAGTTTGAACTTCTTCTCATTTTGAATTATTAAAAATTCTCCGTGCCAAATGAATTTGTGTTCATTCATTTAGAAATGCTTTCTTTAATCTGTTAATATTCAACAATTATTTTATCAAAGAAAATTGTGTTTCAGTTCACGTATGTTTGAGATTTTCTTAACAAGTTAAAAAAAATTGATGGTGTTTATTGCAGCATGTATATAAATTTAATGTAATTGACCCCAGTGTATTTTCCTCGGCACCTAAATTTAATAAAACTGTATAATCTATGTGCATATTGTATTCTTCAATCAACTATAAGCAATCTTATATCAGTGAAAAAATTCTTCTTTACAATGTATCATACATATTTTAGTCTCTGGATTTGGGGTAAAAAAATCAAACTTATGAACTTGCAGGTAACAATACTTGCTTGTATGGGGTATGCTACTATTGCAGCCCACAGGATCCAGTGTGTGCACATAAGGATATTATGGAGGGGGCTCTCATATTATGGTTGCCTAGCTATTACAGGCTGAAGAAATATCGACACCCTTGGCAGCGAACTTACAAATTTGATTCTGTTGCAAGGTAAGCCTATAGTACAGAATTTATTCTAAACTAACCTTTTTTTTTGGCAGAGATAGAGAAGTATTGTTTGCTTTTTTAGAACACCAGTGGGTAACTTTCCTACAATAAAAATACATTATTAATAAAGTATGTGACTGACAAATATAGTTAAATATGATGCAAAAGTCTGAATTAAATGAGATGTAGGTGACATTAAATAATCGCACATAATTTGCAATGTGTTCTAAAATTCTGAAGTTGCATAGTCCCGGTAGCAATAAAGATTTTGCACCTTGCCCTGTAGCACACAGTGTGGTAAAGAGTTGTGTGGTGCTCTGTAGTATTGTTACTAAAAGATGTGTTAACTGTAGGCATAAAGAAATTCCTTTATTGTAGAGCCATCTGGCTGTGTAGTAAGATACAGTACAATTTATAGAGGTCACCAATCTTTGACAGATATAAAAATGTCAGTTGTGTTTGGAAATATTGGAAGATCATTCTTTCTTTTTGGTGTGCTTTGTCCCAGACCTGTCATGCTTATGGCATCCACTGTGTAATATTAGGACAACTTGTGTACTATGTCAGAAGATTCGATAATCTTCATGGAGGCCTTTATTTTTACTCTTGTCAAATCCTTTGAGCTGCTGATCTTAAAACTTGTAATCTTATGTAAAGCATACTCTACAGCCTGCTTTAAACCATAAACTGACTCGTGCAACAGATGTGGGTAGGAGGTTGTCAAACTGTAATGATTTGGGAACCCTTTATATTTCTTTCACCGGGTCATGTAATATTTCTATTGGCTACCAGTAGCACTGGGGTGAGTGAGTAGTCATGCACCAAGAAATTTATGTAAATTATGTTTAGGAATATATAGGTTTCATCATAGCAAGGTGATTACTAATGATTAATGTTCACCTTACTAACTATAAGGTAGTATTGGGAAAGAAACTATAAGGAACATTGTAGAAGCATTGGTGGGTAAGGAGCAAAGAGTGACCTGCCCAAGGAATAAATATTTAGTTTGTTGGAGTGAAAACAAGGCAAAGCTGGTTGAAGTTAGAAAGGCCGATGAAATTCCTTGATGTTTAGTGAGTTAAAGTTAGTTGAAGGGAGAAGAAAGAAAACAAAAGTTTGGATATAAGCCAGACAATTTTGCATTGGTAGTGGTAACAGATTAGGGAATCCTGCTGATTGAATTTAAGATATTGGATAGTTTCCTGAGACAATTAGTGAAGAAGTGTGAATACAGACTGTAATATTTCATTTGGGTGCATTGTAAGTTTGGTTTAAATGTAACTTCTGTGCCGGGAGTGAGATGACTTCTGTGAGTTACTTGTGGGAAAATTTTTTTACTTTTAACGCATCTGTTAGTGAGAAGGGTACTATTCTTGGATGATTCATGACAAGAGATGAGTGATAGAAACTGTGAAAGATGAATTATAACTGCATTTAAAGAGTATCATTACTTTCTTACGAACTCTGTATCTTCGGACAATATCTAGTGCATTCTTCTAGGCAATGATTTGGTCGGTGGCCAGAAATGACTTCTTTGAATTGTGTTAATAAAGTGTGATCTTACAACCTCAACCAGAGGAGTTACATTAGTTATTTTGTAGAATAAGCACAGAACAAATTATAAAGACATTTCAGCTATTTTCCAGACGACCGACTGGGTGGCTGTTCAAATATTTCTTCTAACTAACAGAAATAATTTCTGTTTTGGTTGTACTATCATTATGAAGTCAGACAGCCTAAACAAAACCTTTACTAATAATTTCACAAGATCACTGGCTCACCTTGATAGTTATTGGCTGGAGAACAGTGATGTCACACACAACCGAAGGTATTATTAGAAATTACAGGTTACGTGTATGGTTTAGTACAGGGGTGGCCAACCCAAATGATTTGCGGGCCACATTGGAAGTGCATCATAACTCCGTGGGCCGCATATAAAATTATATATCCCCACTAGAGACATTATTTTGGAGTGAAAAATTAAAACGTTAGTTGTTATTGTGTTTACTATTATTCTTACATGTAAACATAGATAATATAATAATAATGATACTAAACGCACATTGTAAAGAAATATAAAACACTAAAAATGGAATATAAAAAATATTTTGTAAAAGTGTGATGAATCTCGCCAGCTGGAAAAATGTTAAAGGCCGCGGGTTGGACACCCCTGGTTTAGTAGCTAAGCAACTGCTATGAAATTAATTACCATAATACATTCATTAAGTTTATTTTTTGTAGGATTTCATACCTAAAAAATGAAAAACTTTACATCTCAAAAAAAGTGGAACTAATGTCACTAATGAAAGCAACATAAAAAACCTTTAAATTACTCATGGTCTTATAATGATATCTTTGTAATGTATCTATATAATGTTATGGTTTTGTAATGAGATCCACAGTTGAGTACTATGTGAGTTAGAGATAGTATAGTTTAAGCTGGTGGTATATATTTTGAAATCAAGAGTTGGTAGTATTAGAGGAGTAAGGAGGGCAGCAGTGTTAGAGAACAGATGTGACGGCTACAAACAGAATTATTTTTGTTACTGTTTTTGTAATTGTGTGAATTTATGTTCTAAAAAGTAATTCCTAAAAGTTAAAGAAATAGTCTGAGCATTTATGCAGAACTGCAAAGGCTGCTAATCAGTGTAAAGTGAATGCAAAATATAATCAGTTAAAACAGTGTGAATCTGTTGGCTTATTTCAAATAGTTTTCCACAGCGTTGACATTTATATCTTATTAAAAATTATTTGTACATCAAGCTGTTGTCCGTGATTCAATGGCAGAATGGCATTACGAATAATGTGGCTGACCAGAAGACCGCATATTCTCAATGTGAATAATATACGAGGCACGTCCAGAAAGTAAGTTTCGTTTGGTAATAAAATGAAATTGTACACAGATACAGAAGAAATTTTTATTGCACAAAATTCTACAACTCTTAAACTACTTTTCCACATAACTGCTGAAATTTTGCAGGCATTTGTCATAGCGTGGCATCAGGTTTTGTATACCTTCTTCATAGAAATCTGCCACCTGTGTCTTCAACCAGTTGGAAACAGTTTCTTTCGGCTCGTCATCATTGGTGAAGTGATGACCGCCAAGGAAAGACTTGAGATGTAAGAACAGATGAAAGTCGCTAGGAGCGAGGTCAGGGCTGTACAGTGGATGGTGAAACACGTCCCAGCCAAATCCCTGTACAAGGTTTTTCATCACGTTTGCAGTGTGTGGTCGTGCGTTGTGGTGAAACAAAACGACACCTTTTGACAGCAGTCCCCGGCGCTTATTCTGAATTGCACGGCGCAATTTCCGAAGTGTCTCGCAATAAGCATCTGCTTTGATTGTTTGACCACGCGGTAAGAAGTCAATGAGTAGGATGCCTTTCCAGTCCCAGAACACTGTGCACATCATTTTCCGAGGTGTGATGATTTGCTTCGGCTTAACCTTTGGTGGGGATGAAGTGTGCCTCCATTCCATTGATTGCCGCTTACTCTCAGGGGTGTCGTAAGAAACCCACGTTTCATCTCCTGTGACTATCCGTCTCAGAAATTCTTCGCCGCTTTCAGCATAACGGGTCAAAAACTGAAGTGCACTACCCATCCGTTGTGTTTTGTGTTGCTCAGTGAGAATCTTTGGTACCCAATGTGAGCAAAGTTTACGGAATTTCAGTTGTTTGGTAACAATTTCATGCATCAGTGATCGTGAAATTTGGGGGAAGTCCATAGCGAAAGCACTAATTGTAAACCTACGGTTTTCCTGGATCTTGTCATCAATCGCGTGAACCAGTTCTTCTGTAACCAAAGGTGGATGCCCACTTCGTTCTTCATCGTGCACATCACTACGCCCGCCATTGAACTGTCGGACCCATCTTCTCACCATCAAATCACTCATCTTATTTGGTCCGTAAACATTGCAAATTTGCCGATAAATTTCACTTGGTTTCACTTTCCTCGCATTCAGAAACCGAATCACAGACCTGATTTCACAGGCGGCGGGATTTTCAATCAACGCCAACATTTCAAACAAGCATAACAAAGCATACATAACTGACAGCGATCTCCAAATGGCGCACGTTCTTCCCCTTGATACACATCATCTACAGCGCATGTGCGGAACTGCAATCGCAGCGCTGCAGCAGAGATAAATTGAAATGGAACTTACTTTCTAGACGCACCTCGTACAAAATCAGAAGAGGTTATGTTACAGTCTCTGCTTTAATGAAAAATGCCAGTTGTCACTCCAGCCTAGGCTAAATTTCAATTTAGTTAAAATTTCTTCTGATGTTGCTGTTTGACCAAAGTTTATACATCATTTGCTTTTTAAATATTTTTGACTACTTTTGTTAATGGTCTTCGTTCATTGTACGCGAGTTATTAGGTTATTTCAAGTGGACCTTAGACTTCTGATGTGTTACCTTAATGAGTATTATGGCAATTCATTTCTTCAAATTTTCTTAGTTATTTAATAATCTGGAATCTAGCAAGTTACATTATGAATCTTTGGCCAGCCTTAATCAAGAACAAAGTGATGCTTTTGATTCAGTTGTTGTTGCATTGGATGATTGCACTCCCTCTAAACTAAACATAAATTCTTCAAATTTTGCTGAGTGATCCATTATGATCAAATACAAGTCAAGTGTGTGTTCCAGCCAGCTTGTGTCTAGCAACCATGAACTTTGAAACTATTATATGATAGTGCGATCATCTCTGTCCACGTTTAATATGTCTATTAATACTTTAATATGGATAATGGAAACAAAGAAACTGCATTTGGGCACCAAAAATAAAATAGGAAAGGGAAAGATGACCCATTACTTACCACAGATGAAGGCAGGAGGGCGAGATGAACACGTAAAAAACACAAAAACGAAGAAATTGCACAATATCTCGGCGAGAAACCTTATTCATGTGAGAAGCGAGACATATGGCGGAGGGGAAAGATGTGATCACAACCCGACCCGCCTCATGAAATAAACAAAGGAGGAAACATGGGGTGGGGGGTGGAAGTGCCGGGGGTGGGGGGATAAGGTTAGAAGTGGAACAAGATAATCTCTGTTTAGAAATTGTTATTAAAAACATTATTTTAAAAAATACAAAATTAATTATTTATAATATTACTTTCATTTGGATCATTAATACTTTAAGTTCAAGCACAAGAGATTTTATTCAAATTGTACGCAGTGAACCCTTAGGGTGAAACAACACATGTCAAGTTCGTATGTGGCCATATCAGGTCAATCTGTCACAACATTTGACCCTTGACCGTATACAAACAAACAAACAAAAAATGGTCACAGGCTTACACTAGTTATACATACTACAAAGTTACATAATGTCTTTTGACATTGCTTTGTAGACAGTACTTAATGT
Source organism: Vandiemenella viatica (assembly GCA_031002005.1). Lineage (NCBI taxonomy): Eukaryota > Metazoa > Arthropoda > Insecta > Orthoptera > Morabidae > Vandiemenella > Vandiemenella viatica. The sequence goes on from CM061921.1 coordinate 146,895,585, forward strand.
AATATAAAAAATTAAACTAAAATAGCCTATCATTCGACAAGGTGTTAATATATTACATAGATGTGGTGTTCGTCCGTTACACAGAAAAATGTTTCTTTTATGTAAACTTTTCACTTAACAAGGTTATTTTAATTACCACTACTGATTACTGTGATATGTTGTGTTTTTTACTTGACCAAGCTTTAAGATTCAGATAAAAGTATATCCCATATGTAGTGAAAGAACAGCCCACCCTGTGGGGAAAAGATTCTATACTTGTAGAAATCACTCTGATTTTGTAATTTTCCCATATTGGGTTCTCCAAAATGTAGTTGAAACAGTTGCCCATTATGTGGTGTAATGAATGTATGTTAATTTTTTTTTCAGGTGGGAAATAGATAGTAATTATTGTTCAAAAGTGATGTCAGTTCGTTTCTACAATCCAAAAAGAAGCACAAGAATTCTTGATCTGATTGATGCTGCTATTTTTGATTTCTTGATTGACAATGGGGACAGACATCATTATGAGGTTTTTGAGAATATTTCAAACTCAATGGTACTTCTACTTGATAATGGGAAAAGGTAAGCTGTTCAGTTTTTATAATTATTTTTACACAAATTACTTTAGTCTTAGAGATTATATTTCTCTTTTTCAGTTTTGGCCATCCAAAGAAGGATCATTTGGACATCTTGGCTCCTCTTTACCAGTGTTGCATGTAAGGAAATTATAAAGCTTCATTCATACAATGTCCAATAGTATTGTTGTATGGATAAGTCTCAGTTGCTCATAGCTTATAGCAGAATAAAGTGAATATAATGTAAGTTATCGCCTTATTTTAGATCAAAAATCTCTTTCATACTTCTGCTATGTTTCCTCCTGCTCTATCACATGAACCTCCTTTCCACCCTCTTGTGCATAACAACACAATGGCCCCTCTTGCACATCAAATTAGACCAAAGTATCCCTAATATAGTCTTCTCGGGTGACTATCCAGCTAGTCACCCGAGAAGACTATATTAATTCTCAATGCCGAGAGAAACTTCGATCTCAAAGTATCCATGTTAACACCTGCCTTCTACCCCCCCAACCCATTAAGCTACCAAACATCCTACCACACTCCTCGTATACTTCAATCTACTAAATACAATATCCTCCACCATGTCACATCTATCTCTAACCTCAAATCTGTTAATATACTGAGCAGTGAATTTTGAAGTACAGTAATATTTATTGTGTTTTAGAATTCGGCAGTCTACCTGGAACCGACTTAAAGTTTTTTCAGGAGGAGCTCTTAGTGTGTCAATGGAACAGTTGTTGAGTCAGAGTAACATAGCCCCCGTCCTGACATCATCACACCTACATGCCCTAGATCGACGGCTGCTGACTGTGTTTGCTGCTGTAGAAATGTGCTTTAGTCATCTAGGTGAAGAGAGAGTTTTATGGAAGGATTCTGTTAGATGAAATTTTTTTCTTTTTGACAAATATACCAGTTCCTGTGCAGGAATATAACTATCCAAAAATTACATATAACTATTTACAGTTATGAGTATTTACTGGAGTGCTAGAAAAATAAAATAACTATTTTCCTTTATCATTGTAGCCAAATGTTGGGAAAACCTTGAAATGTGTAACAATAAGAAATGGGCATGGATGTTTGCATCCTGTATGCTTTCAGTGAGATAGCTCTTTTTAATATTTGAATAAAGAGACATCATCTTTTTTTTATGGAGTAAGTAAATCTTAAAATCATTGTTTATGATTTGTCACATTGTTACAGCATATTATGAAAACTTTGGTGTCCACAAATTGTCTTAATTTATTAAATTGCTATAGTGATATAAGCAGCTGGATCTTATTATATGTGAAAATGAAAGTTATACTGAATTATCAGAGTTGTAATAACCATCAAAAAAATAAAATTGTCCTATGTTGGTAACAATGACTTATCACTACTGCAGGGAGAAAAACACACTTTCCCCTCTCTCTGAACCTCAGTCTTGCGAATAAATGAGACTCATGATGAGATCAGATGTGATCACATCGACACCCATCTGATCTCATCACAATGTGTATGAATTACTAACAAGTCTATGATTCGCCACTGAAATATTGTTTTATAGGTATTCATCACTGCTCTCATGTATGGTAAGTATTGGCTTTGCTTTTCGTATTCTTCCACATGTTCATTACCTTAAAGCACTCTCTCTAAAATTACACCTCCACTACTCCACCCTGTGCTCTGTTGCCTACTCTGTCATGCATTATATGGTAGGTCCTTAGAAGTAGTAATATGAGTGTTGGTGAGAGGCCTCGTAAGGTTTGGGGGGAGATCAAGGAAAATGTGTACTTCCTGTCGGAGTAATTCCAAAAAAAGTGTGCTGTCAGACTCGCAGGTAATGAAGGACTCTGATTTATTGACAGATGAGAAATCTTGCCATATTCTGACATACAACTGGTGTTAAATGTTTAAATATAAAGCATAATCCCCAAAAGTTATTGGTTTGCCTCTCGAGCTCACGGAGTAACTGCAGGTACTGTAACTTGCAAAGTTGTACGAGGTCCGCAAGACTGGCAACCCTGGTCCAACTACTTTCATATCCAATCTCACTCTATTAGAATCCCTATACACTCACCTGGTACCGTCTTCCCAAGGTCCATTTGCAGCGCTGAAAGGATTTTGGCATTTGTGGATCAGCACCTTCAATACTTTTTTTTGAACCTCCCCTCAATGATAAAATATACCTCACACCTTGAGAATCTCTACATTTCTCATTCATCTATCACCACGTCTCTATTGATATTAATTTATAAACTAATATCACCCACTGTCTTGGCTTCAGTGCCATGGTGCATTTCCTGGAAATGCCTCCCCCTTACTGCCCTGTCAGCACTTAAAATTTCCTTGGCTCACTTAATTCTTTCAACAAAAAAAAAATCTTCTCTTTCAAATCTTGAGTTTATCACCAGATATGCCACGGATGCCCACATTGCCCCATTCTATGCAAACCTATTCCTGGACCGTCTGGAGCTACAATTCATGAACAAAATCTCACTCAATGCTCTTGTGTGGTTGAGATACACAGGTGTGTATGGGAAATGGTTTACCAACATATCCTAGAGACCAGACATATCTGCCTGGCCTTATTCTCTAGTATTGCACTTTCTTTCCCTTCTGTACTGCTGGTAAATCAATATGATTTTTTTTTTTTAAATGTTATTTGTCTTCCCCTACCATCTGTTCCACCCCTCCTGTAATTATTGCTCTCAAACTGTGGTGTTATTCCCTTAATGCAAATGTTACTGACTTCAGTCACAATTAACCACCCATACATAGCCCATTCATTTGCCTACTTTGTGGCTACATGTGGCACAGAATATGTTTCGTTGTCCTCATGCATGTTTAAAGTATTATTGAAAATATTTATGTTCATCTTGTTTAAGTGTCATTGCAGCCTTTCTGCCTCTAGGTTTGGTAAATCCTGGCCTTAATTTCCCTATTTTAGTTTGTTTTCACAATGGCTTCAAACATTCTTATATTTACTATACATACAGTCTAAACCATATTTTTGCTAAGACTACAATCTTGATGGTCTGCTTTGTCTAGAGTAGTTTTAAGATCAACAGATTTATCAGTTTTAATTCTTATGATATTTGTATACAGTTTAAAAAAATATAAGAAAAATGGAAACTTAAACCCATGACTCACAACATATTGAGACAGGATGGCTGTGTTGAACAATATGCATGAAAAAGTTTAACAGTATCTCAGTATAAACATTAATCATGGCAAGGGGACCAGGTACGTATATGCAGAGGTCTACAGCATGACTCGTGAGTCATGTGGTAGGTCTCAGTGTGTTTACATCTGATTCCCTTGCCACATGTCTCACCTCTAAACATGATTAAGGTTTATACTGAAATATTTTCCAGTGTGTTCATGTTTATTTGTTCATCGCTGCAGTCCTGCCTTCATCTGTGGTGAGTGGGCTTATTTTCCAAACCTCCCTTATTTTCACTGCTTAACAGGATTTTCAGTGTCACTCTTATCACAAGGACTGACAAGCTTGTGCTGTAGCTGTGACATTATTCAAGGTTTACTTGAATTTGTCTTTAAAGTGATGTAGATGTATCTGCCTTGATATGGGTGTCCCTGTTGGTGATGATAAACTTTCTCTTGTATGTTGCTGAGGATCATATTATATTTGCTGAAGATGACAGCAGTGGGGATTGAATACCGAGTGTTACAAAAAAAATGTATACACACTTTTAAAGGTCATAGAGAGTTCGTTTTCACGCTTGAGAGGATGAAATTTGGTACAAACGTAGTGTGATGTTTGCTCAATAGGTGGCAGCAAGCTAGGGCCGTGACGCGGGCAGCGGTGCTTAACTGATATCAACATGGCGGAAGTACAGTTGAACTTTGAAGAGCGTAAGCAATTGTTGAAGTGGTACTGGAAATTTGAGAATGTGGCTGCTGTCCAGAGACAGTGGAGACGTGAGTTTGGTACAGATCCACCTACACGGTTAACAATTACCCGTATACGTGACAAATTCGAGCTGCATGGAACAGTGTGTGATGTACACAAAGGCCGATCAGGGCGACCTCGCACAGCTACGAGTGACAAGTCCTCGGCTGCGGTGCTGGAACGCTTTCAGCAGTCGCCACAAAAATCTACAAGGCAATGTGCGCGTGAGAGTGGTGTAAGTCATGTCATCGTGCTACGCATTCTGAAGAAAGGCAAGTTTAAAGTGTACATTCCCAGACTGGTGCAACAGTTAAACGACGACGACTCAGATCGTAGGTTACAATTTTGTGAATGGTTTCGGGGCATGGTTAACAATGTTCCGGGATTTGTGGGGAATGTGGTTTGGTCAGATGAAGCACAGTTCAAGCTCAATGGAACTGTCAACAGACACAATTGTGTGTACTGGGCTGACAATAATCCCCACATCACAGTGGAAACGGCTGTGAATTTGCCTGGTGTAAATGTGTGGTGCGGATTGACTCTTAGGGGACTCATTGGTCCTTTCCGTAATGAAGGTAGTTTAACCGGTGAACTTTATCTGAGAATGCTTAACGATTCAATTTTACCTGCCATTCATGAACTGTACGGTAATAAGAGGATTTATTATCAAACAAGATGGCGCCCCTGCGCACTACCATAGGGATGTAAGAACATACCTTGATCTACATTTTCCAGAGAATTGGATAGGACGCAGGAGTCCAACCGAGTTTCCTGCGCGTTCTCCAGTTCTAACACCGTTGGACTTTTACTTATGGGGATCAGTGAAAGACCAGGTGTACAGAAGAAAACCAGATAACCTGGACGAACTTTGGGGCGAGATTAGAACAGTGTGCGCAGATATCCCACTGGAAACTTTAGCAGTAGTTACCGAATCAGTCACAACCCGTGTTCAGAAATGCATTGATGCAGAAGGCCATCACTTTGAACACTTAACATAAACATTTACCCCAGAAAGTGTATTGGAAACTTCAAACAGACTTATAATCTTGCTTTCAGGCTAATAAACATTTTGTATGAAAACGTTTCCATATGTTTTTTCTTCTCCTGAAGTGTGTATACATTTTTCTGTAACACTCGGTATTAACATGGGGAAAACTAAATACTTAGTTGATGGAGGTGATAATTTTAATTTTGTTTTGGATGATGGGTTAAAGGTGTTGATTAATATAAATATAAGTTATTCTCACTAAAGATGGTTCCAATAGAAAATAAGTCAGATTTGTAAAAAAAAAAAGAAGGCAACTAAATGGGTTTCTGTGAAATCAGTAGGTTAGGGGAAAAAATGAGTAGTTATAAAATTGTCATAAAATTTATTAAACTAAGGAAAAAGGAAACTGCTTTAGGCAATATAATTGCAAGGAAAGGGAAAATGACTCATCACTCACCAAAGTTGTAGGCAGCGACGAGAGAACATATATTACGAACACACAAATAAACTCAATATTTCGGTTATTAAACCTTATTCATGACGGTGGACCCTCGGCGTGTGCACACCTTCCGAGCCTCATGACTCATTTCCTCAGTCATGAATAAGGTTTAATAACCGAAATATTGAGTTTATTTGTGTGTTCGTAATATATGTTTTTCTCTCGTCGCTGCCTTCAACTTTGGTGAGTGTCGAGTCATAAAATTTATTACAATGAATGGAGCCGAGGTTTGGAAAGTTATGGAGCAGCCGAAGAAAAACTTGCTGTCAATGGAAATGGAGCTATGGAGTTGCTGTTGCGAATTTAGATGAAGTAAACAGTGAAATAATACAGAGAAGGATAAATGTAGGCACCACAGTAACTGACTCTGTAGAAGTATTAGGCTTAAGACAGTAGTCACATTTGTCATACAAATGAAAATGGGCGGTTATGACTGAAAGGAATTTACACACCAATGATTAGAGAAACAGAAGTTGTAGGAAACCAGGATGTGGAAAATGTTTATAGTTTTGTATTAAGGAAAAAAAAACTGGAAATTGATGGGATTACTTTCTGTAGACTTTTTTTATTTTCAGTGCATAAAACATTTTCCTTTTCTTCTCTCTCTCCTCCTCCAAATCTTCCACCAAGTACCATGTCAACACTGACCACGACAGTTGGTCATGTGAATCATGAGTGGGAGGAAAGGGAGGAACCCATTTCTTGCCTGAATTTTAACCGGACCTGTTAGGTCCAGCGTACCTATCTAATGGAGGAAAGTCTTGTGTTTCAATCTGCCCATGAAATGTGTTCTATGTGATAAATGCATGTTTTCTGTTTGTGATGTGTGTAGTTTGAGGCAGAAATTGGGGACCGTCCCAGCATTCATATAGATGGTTGCAAGAAACTGCCTGAAAACTGCAATAGGGGCGGCCGGTATGTGGGGACCTGAACTCTTGCCCAGTCCCGTTGTACCTCCCCTATCTAGTGTGTGGCACCTCAGCACACAGAACCACACTTTATTATAATCTCATATATGTATATCAATGCAAGTATGTCCTCTATGTGCTCCTAAACCATTCATCTGATTACAGTGAAACTCTGAGTTTTCATGTTCGTGTCGGAGAAGGTTCCTAACAAATAAAATTTCCAAAAAACCAACCTCTCTTCCTCTTTACACCCCTTAATTGAAACAACCCACAGATTTAGTCTAATTTCCTCCAAAATTTGCACACGTATTCATTAAAACAAATTGAAAAATATTGCCTACATATGGTTTCCAAAAACGCAACCCCTCATCCCCTTCACATCCCGCTAATTTAAACAAACCCACAGAGTTTATCCAATTTCGATCGAAATTTGTACACGTATGCTTTAAAACAAACGGAAAAATACTGCCTACATATGGTTTCCAAAAATGCAACCCCTCTTCCCCTTTACATCCCCTTAATATCCCCTTAATTTTTGCCAATGTACCTTATATAAAGGACAGTTTTTACCTGATTTTGAAGGAACTTTGCACACGTATACTTAAAACAAACTGAAAAATATTGTCTAAATTTGGTTTGTTTAAGCCCACACCTCTCCCCTTTTACCCCCGTCCCTCTTAATTTCCAATGATATTTATTGAAACCCAGTTTTTATCCGATTTTGACGAAACTTTGCGCGTGTATCATTTAAAATACGGAGAAAAATACTATCTACATTTGGTTTAAAAAGCCAACTACCTTCCCCCTTTACCCCAACCCCCTAATTTTTGGCAATGTTTCTTATATATACCCACAGTTTTTATACGATATCGATGAAACTTTGGACATGCATACTTTAAAACAAACAGAAAAATACTGTCTACATTTAGTTTGCAAGAATCCCAACCTTTATTTGACCCTTTCTTAATTTCCAAGATTCCTTACACAAACTCGATTTGAATGGAAATTTGCACATGTGTACATTAAAGCAATGAGAAAAATACTGTCTACATTTGGTTTACAAAAAACAACCCAATTTCCCCCATCACCATAACTAAGCAAAAAACACTTGAAACCATTTAGTTTTTTGCAAATATCTCAAAAATGGTGGGGAAATTAGCCAAAGTAGATAGTGATATTCTTAGAGTGTACAACATTTTCTGTCAAACGACACTGGACCGAGTCCGATTGAACAATTGCTGACCGGAAAATTTGAACTTTAATTTTAAAAATTATTTCAAAGTTTTTGTGACAACACACAAAACTACAGTTTTTATTTTGTATTGAAGAAAGTTTATACTCATATGCTTCAATATAAGTGAAAAGGGTATTTACATTTTGTTTCCTAAACTGCATTTGCTTTCCCCCTTTCACCGCTCTTAAGGCTTGCAATGAACTTGAAATTGAATGAAACAGTACTTAAAATTTATCTGTAAATATCTGACTTAACTAAATACAAACTTTCAAATGTATTCATTTAATTTATGTGTGTAGTCAAGTCTAGCAATAGTAAAGCATTGCCGGGTCAGCTAGTTATGTATATATATATATATATATATATAAGGAAAGGCAGAGGAACTATTGATTATTTCAGGTGATGGCATAGAAACTGTAAAAACATTAACATGGAACATACAGAAATTTTTGGGGGCAAGTCCTTCAACAGAACATAGTGTGAACAGGGTGGGAGTGAGAGCATTGTATGTATGTTGAAGTTCAAAGGCCGAAAATGCATTCTGGTTTCTTGAAAATGGCCATATGTTGTGGTTTATCAGTATCTAACTCATTGTGTTCATGATGTATCGGTCCAGGATGCATTTAATATATACTATTCTTCTTACCCGTCATGTTATAAGTTTCTATAATAATAATAATGATGTGAGTCGTTATGTGTGGAGAATGCGATCTGGACCACGTGTGAATTTCGTGTTATGGTCTTTCTGAGCACAACCCGTTTTGGCTGTTTTTTTGTAAGTGCCATAACGTAAATAACGTGTTATGGCCGTTGGTAGACAAATTTTTTGTGCAATTTACATTATTAGTAGCGTTTGGTTTGACAAGTGTTTAATTGTTAGTGTAGCCTACTTATACTGAATGATAGGCAGTCATATGCCATCACATGTGCTTACATTGCACTTTTTGTATCGTCATTCCATTCGGACAAAGTGTTATTTAATCTGTTTTATATTTTTCACATACAATTTCTCCAATTAACAAACTACTAACATCTAGTTTTAATGTTTTCTTTGATGTTCCTTCCCCCTCCCATTTTTCCTCATGTAACATGGACAGTTGTGTAAATATATGTGACACAAATAAGTATTTTCTGAATGAAAAAACTATAAACTTATAAGGTGCAGAGTAGGAAATGGGAGTTTGACAGGATATTGTATTGGGACCATTGATTTTCTGTAATGATTTTAATGAATATTTTAAAAAGAAATTGGAAGTTATATTGTTTAGTTGAAATAATGTTCTATAAGGAGATTACTTTTCAAGAGGATTGTGAGCAGCTACAGGTGACACTAGATAGGAGACTTAGCAGGACATATCAACATGGGATGAAGATATTGAATGTTAAGAAAGTGTCAAAGTATACAGGAAAGTATACAAAGGTTTTGTATAACTAGGCACTGGAAGCATTGTGGCTGAAAAATTATTACTACAACTACCACCACCACCACCACCACCACTACCACTACTACCACTACTACTACTACTACTACTACTACTACTATTTCTCTGCAATTTACTACAAAGTGGAGGGCCGCATTGAACCTATTTTAATGAGTAAAGTTTTAAGCATGAGAAGGGGTACTGGGTTATGACAGGTACCATTGGGTCATCTTAAGGAATCATCCCACCTTTTGCATGGAAAGATCTAGGAAAACCATGGAAACTCCTGATCAGGATGGCTGGATCAGTTTCTTGACACCTACTCCTGTCAGATTCTAAGTTTTCTCTCACGATAAATCCTTTCTTTTCCATTCCCTAATTACACATTGAAAAAATGAGAACAGAAAGGAATCTACTCTAGCCCTGATTTATATTGTTCCTTCATCGTTTCTGTACATAAATGTAATTCAGGTATGGTTCATCGCTTGGCAAAAAATTTTGAACCTATTCACTGGATACAAATATTGAAACTTTGCTATAATGTGAAAGCAATAGTATGGAATTTGTTCCTAAGAAGTTTAGTTAGAACGTTCTGTGGTTTAAGTGGTTAGTAATTGCTCAGAAAGCAAAGGCCATGGTAAAGAAATGTGAGAGCTTGTCTTATTGTGTTAAATTGGTGCTGTTGCACAAGTGTGAACAGCATTGCGTGAAGATTTACATAATCACTAATCGAGAAAAAGTTCATATCAAAGTAATAAGAGGCTCTCATAAAGTTTTACAGTCACTGATTAACAAAAATGGAGTTATCGGAAACTAGTATAGAGAAAGCAGAAATTTTTAATGAGGCTTTCACAACAGAAAACATAGAGGAGATACTGGTATTTATCAGTGATACTGAAAAAATTATGAAAGATCTCTTTTTGTAGAGGGAATAACAAAATTGATTAGTAACATAAAAAGTGATAAGGTTCCAAGACCAGACAGTATTCTTTCACAATTCGGTTCCGGAAATTTAGCAGTATTTGATGAAATTGTATATTGTCTCCCTGGATCAAGGAAATATACCAGC
>CM061921.1:146907149-146976560 GCA_031002005.1 Vandiemenella viatica
CTTGAGATGGCAACCCCACCACCCTACTACCCTCGCAGGAGGTTGTTACTATCTTACAGGGCTAAATATTAGTATTTCATGTGACAAAATGTCAGATGGATTAAACAAAGTTGAAACAGACAAATCAGTGGCAAACAATCAGAAATTAAAGAAAAACTGAAAGTTGCTATTTTTTATGAAAGAGGTCTATAAATGCTTTTCTTCTGCTCATTGTTATTTGTTTTATTTATGCCGAATCTTAAAACTGATTTTTCATTTTTCTAGAGCTTCTTTTCCTGCAGAAAGTGTATTTCCTTCTATTTCTTGCCAGATTTTTTTCCATTTCATCAGTAACTCTATGACTTCTTTTGCTCCACATCATAGTCTACTCCACTATAAAGTACTGTATTCTTTTATGTTAATGAGAGTGAAAATTCTGTAATATAAAAACAAGGAATGTAGGTAGGAAGGCAGCATGATGTCTTCTGGTTTCTGAAGACAAAGAATTTTCCTCAGGCCAAATATGGAGGGTAGATGAGATAGCAGTTTGTAACATAATCTACAAATTTAGCCATTGCGGTAGCTGATTAGTGTGTGGGTGCATTGTCCTGGTGAAAGGGAGTCATTTTTCTCAATGAATGGTGTCGTTTCTTCAACAGTTTCCCATGAAATTGAGCATATAATGTGGTATAATATAGTATGAACCTGTGATTGTTTTACCCTTTTCTCACTGATTGATCATCACAATTTGTTAATCCCAGAAAATGGTAGCCATGACGGAACAGTTTTTGCATTCTTTGGAGGACTTTTATCACAGGAAATCCACATTTTGAACCATAGTTTGGTCTCAGGTTGAAAGAAGTGGAGTCATGTGATATAATGATGCAAAAACTCATTTGGGTTGAGCTTGAACATTTTCAAACACTCTTGTGAAATGGTCTCCCGATTTAGCTCACTGTCAAGAGTCAGCATTTGTGGCAGTCATTTTGCCAAGAACTTCCTTATATACAAATGTTTGTGGGTTGAGCTTGAACATTTTCAAACACTCTTGTGAAATGGTCTCCCGATTTAGCTCACTGTCAAGAGTCAGCATTTGTGGCAGCCATTTTGCCAAGAGCTTCCTTATACACAAATGTTTGTGCAAAATTTTATTTACCCTTTCCACTCGCCAGTCTTCCTGTACAGTATCATGAATTTTGTTGACTATTTCTTCAGTTGTGACCTCAACTAGCCATCCTGAGCACTTGGCATCATCCATGCTCAAGTGGCCACAACAAAATTCCGTAACCCCCGCCTCCCTCTTCCCCCTTGTGTACCATACCATGTGACATCACAGAATCCTCATTACACTTTCTCAGCTACTCTACTGTTTCCTTAATCATTTTCCCATGCAATAAGCAGTGCTTTATTAAAATTCGAAATTCTTTTTGCTCCCTTTTCAGTAAGCAACACTCTTTATGCTTTGTTGAACAGTCTCAACGTTTTTGTGATAAATTCGTAGCAAAGAAGTCCACTGAGTTCATAGAATAAATGTATGACTTCAGAGCAACAAGACACTTACAATTCATGTGCCAAGTGTTTTCTAACTAGTAAGTCACAGAATTATCAATCCACTCTCATATATCTTTTGCAATATGGTGTACTACAAAAGTCTTGAACATTCTGTAAATGGAAGTAGATCCATTTGGTATTTGAATATTGATTGAATGGGTTGTTATTTTATAAAATGACTAGCTGATACCCGCGACTTCGTACGCGTCAATTAAGAATTTCTTTGCCAGAATTGAATATAGAAATTTGTTGGTAACAAAGGATTGGTCCCAAACAACACCGAGTCGGCATAATATGACAGGAAAGCCATCACTATATCATTCTACCGTGGAATCTGTCTCTTGAAGAGACATATTTACAAACAGAAAAACAAACTTAGGTGAGGAGATGTGGGGGGGGGGGGGGGAGAAGGTATTGACTAAGGGCAACTTGATTTCAGCTTGATCTTTTCTTCTTTCTTCAGCATGAGCATCCGATTCTTGGGTTCTAATAACTTTAGCTGCTCGTGCTCTGCTAGAGCTACAACTTAGGCCAGTTTACGCCCGCAAGGCATGTGAAAAAAGAAGGCAAAATAAACTGGTACCAGAAACATTTAAGCAGACACAAAGTAATAGGACGGAGAAAATCGACATCTATAATAAATAATATTTTTCTTCTCTAAACTAAATTTACTAACAAATTATACACTAACATAATACGCGAGAAGCACAGCTTGAGCAACCGACGCAACATTATAGACTAACAGACACATCCGTTTCTCTGTCAAGTTCTCAAAATTTCGGGACTACAACTATTAATCATACCGGGGGGGGGGGGGGGGAAATGTTCTGTGCCCTCCCTCCAGATTTTCTTGTCAAATTCCGTCAATATCCGTATAGGCATTTAGTTATCAAAAAGTAACAAAAAGACAGAGACTTAATTCCGAATTTATAGTATTATTACTGCAGATCACACACAGACTGTTGCATATCACCCCTGAGGGCTCAATACAACGTAAAAAATGTACACCTACAGCATCGCAAGACTACCTACGATTTGCCTCGCATTGCACCCCTAACTTTGTGATATCTACAGTTTAACGTACAGTCCAAATAACCGACGGTCCAGGTGTTACTCTTACGATCAAAAACAATTTTTAAAAATCTTTACCTCCACAGAGATTTGAACCGAGGACCACGACCCAACCATTAGAAAGCAAGCGCTTTACTCACTGAGATAGCTGACCGCTTCACGGAAAAAACGGTACAGAGACCTCCATATTCAACGCGTCTGTCTATCGCTGTTCAGTAATTTTTCGAAATTATAAGACAACATTTATTATTTATACAGATAATTTTTCAACCAAATGTAGATAGTATTTTTTTCCTTGTTTCAAAGGATAAGTGTGCAATGTTTCATGAAAACTGTGGATTTGTATGAAGAACAAACAACAAACAAACATACGTACATACATCTTTATATATATAGATTTAAAGGTAATGTACAGGTTACCTGGATTAGTGATTTCCTTAAGCCATACAATAAGTTCAGGCTACCGTAAATTGGGAATTGCATTCTCGTTCCCGCTTTGAATTGATATTATTCTGTCTTCACCAAATGCTCTTGTAACCTCTTGCACAGAACATTTAGTTGTAGTTTTCCCAATGCCTTTAATAGGCAAATAGGATATTGGCAATTTTAGAAAATTGCGATTTCCGTTGCTGATAACAAAAATATCTCTCAGCTTCCAGATATTCTTGATTGCAGGCATTCATTGCAGAGCTTGCAAATAGAGAGAGCTACTTGCATTATTAATTCTCGATGTGCTTCTGTCGGAATGCCATCAGGACTTGAACGTTGGCATTTATTGGTTGTACTACAAGAATGTCTAAGGTGTTGATGTCACTTTCTCTCAGTTGGTCTAACTCTGTGATCTAACAAGTCGTCTCCAGGCTCATTGTCAGGAAGGAGCTCATTACATAGCACTTCGTAAGAAGCTTCCCAATTATTTTCTATGGGGCCATCATGTCTTCGCACAGTGCAGTTGGAAGTTTTCCTGATGTAAAATATTTACTAAGTAACCAGCGGTCTGGTGGCTCAGTGGTTAAGGTGTCTGCCTGGAGATCGAAAGGTCCCCGGTTCGAATCCCTGTCTCGGCGAGGATTTTCATAGACACTTAACCCAGAGAGTTAAGCTTAAGAAGCTTCCAAATTATTTGCTACAGTGCCATCATGTCTTCGCACAGTGCAGTTGGAAGTTATACTCTTCCTGATGTAATATATTCACCAAGTATCCAGCGGTCTAGTGACTCAGTGGTTAAGGTGTCTGCCTGGAGATCGGAAGGTCCCCGGTTCGAATACCTGTCTCGGCGAGGATTTTCATAGACACTTAACCCAGAGAGTTAAGCTTAAGAAGCTTCCCAATTATTTGCTACAGTGCCATCATGTCTTCGCATAGTGCAGTTGGCAGTTATACTCTTCCTGATGTAATATATTCACCAATTATCCAGCGGTCTAATGACTCAGTGGTTAAGGTGTCTGCCTGGAGATCGGAAGGTCCCCGGTTCGAATACCTGTCTCGGCGAGGATTTTCATAGACACTTAACGTGGAGACCTGGTGACAGGGTTTCTATTGGCTATGCATTCCACCCCTGAGCCGGAAGTGAAGGTGGAGTTAAGTGCGTATAAAAATTACCGCCGGCACAGGGATTAGAACCAGGGACCTTAGGATCTCCAGTCAGACGCCTTAATCACTGAGCCACCAGTACGCTCAAACTTATGGCATTTACAAATAATTACAAACAATTGTCCTATGGCAAACATTGAACGAATATTTAATTCACAATAATAAATATTGAGGCCAATAAATAAAACTAAGAACTATCCTATCTTTTAAGTTGGACCAAATTACACACAGTAAGTCAAATTTCATCAAAATTAGTTAAGTAGTTTCGGAGTTCATCTCGGACAAACATCGTGACGTGATATTTTTATATATATAAAGATGAATGGCAAATACGTTTACAATGATTAGGAACATTAATTATTTCAACACACATACACAGCCCAAACAATGGTAGCAAAATAATGCGTTTATTACGAGACACATGAGTAACACGAGAACAACATCCAGTTAATGCCAGCACAATATTATGCTAAGTGTAGAAAATATGAGGCCTGATCATATAATGCTGATACTTTTTAAATAGGTGTAAGATAATTTTATTGCTCATTAGATTGGCAATACTATGTGCTTGGTAAGAGAGTATTGGCACACTAGTTGCTACATGCTAGTTTCTGTTGTCATTTGTTTACTTATCACGATGAGTGAATAGGAGGTATGTATATCAATTGAGGAATACATAATTATTATGTTTCTAGTTTCTGAAGGTGTTACACCAACAGAAAATTGATGCAGGTAGCATACACAGCTTGATACACTTTATAAGCAGCAAGTGGCTAAAGTTCTTCTATGGAGGCCGGATAGTAGTTTCTAATTCCACTCAGACATATGGAACCCAGAATGAGCAACACACTACATTCAACTTTGCAAGTTCAAGACCTTATCCACAAAGATAATGACTAAATTGTATGTGAAATTACTGTAGCTACTGGTGATAGAAGTGTGCAGGCAATTGTTATAAAGGAGAAATATTCATTCAAAATTACTTCAAGTTGGGTGCCAAGAATGTTGAATGCAAATCAGAACATTTTGAGGGCTGAAACTTCTGAAAAGCACTTAGCGCACTTCATACCAGGACACCTACACTTGATGCAAATTTCACATGTGATGAATCATGGGTACCTCACTGTATCCCTGAAATCAAGAGGTCGATTATGGCATGGAGTGAAAATCAGAATTAGTTCTGCTGATAGCAGAAACAGGTCTGCTGGCAAGATTCATGTGACCATCTTTTAGGATACTAAAGGTGATGTATACATTGGTTTCCTGCTTTTTTGACCAACTGTTAAACTTGCATATTACTATGAACTCTTTGGGCAAGGTTAGAGATACCTATTGGTCCAACAATGTGCAAGATTTCGATTGTCAGAGTCCTGATTATGCACGATAATGCCCAGCTCCACAGTGCTACTGCTATAAAAGTGGAAGAAGTACAATAGAGAGCTAAGGACCATTGCCCCCGTTCCCTACCAATAGATCAAATTAGTCACTATTTGGACCTCTCAAAAAAATATATAGATTTTCCAAAGACAAACAGCTACATACATGTTCAATTTTTTTTGTTTGTTAAGAATATATTAAAAAATAACTGCCGGTGTGATGGGAAAAATGTTTAAGACTGTAGAAAAATAGTTATTTTGCTACATATTAACCATGTGAAGAGATATTTTTACAGGTTGTATTCATATTTTACCATCGTTTGCAGTTAAAAGATCACATTTCTGCTATACTGTCTGTGATTTCTCTCAGCTAATAGTATTGATCTTGATTTTCTTAGGATTAACAACAATAGCTCCAATATTAATAAATACAATTTTGAATTATTTTATGTATAAAAGTTGTCTATTATTTACACCTCATCTCATTGCTGCCAGTGTCTCACCAATTAATTTTAAATGGTATTTCCAGCCATATGTAAGTGTATGATTTCAAGAAGAAAATACTGATTATTTAATGATTTTTTTTCCTGGTATTTTTATTTTCAACAATGTTGTGGCCAATAATTTTGATATTGATGTGATTGCTGCAGAGTGTTATAACTAATTTAATTAAGGTTACAACTTACAATATGGAGAGAGAGAATTGCTATAGTAAGTGGCAAGTAATCGCCATCTACACAGCAAAGTTTTGTATTTTTCAAATATTATTATTTTTTTATTATTTAAAAATATGCTTCTCCACACAACTATTACCATAGTCATAAGAAATTTCTATTTCTTTATTTATAAAGAGTGATAGAGACCTGATCTCTCTTCTGTGAGATCTGTGCTTAAAAAAAAAAAAAAGCTAGCTGTTTGGTGGACTAATGTTTACTAATTATTCAGTCATAGAAGTATTGACAATCATCTTCCTTATGAAATACCTGGCACAAAGTGATAAATCATATTAATGTGCTCCAACTTTTTGTAATCCAGTTTGCTTATGCAATCAGTATAGGAGTTATATCTTTCAATCAGCATCTTTAACTTATTGTTGGCTGGGATATCTCTGAAGGATTCATCTACCAAGTGAAGAGTTTTCTATTTGTCTTGTATATGCCTTTTGTTGGTCTGGCCTAACCTGGTAATCCTATGAGGTATAGGAGACAGTACAGTCTAATGTGGAATCTGAACCATAGAAGCATTCTGGCATACTTCACATACACCAAGCAAGCTCTCCCAGAGGTGAAGGTAGGGTTAAGACCCTTTGAAAGTCAAAGCTGCTGTTGGGATTCAAACTGGGGACCTTCCAATCACCAGTCATAAACCACAACTACTGAGCCATCAGACTGCTCGCCTATTTATTAAAATGAATGCACTATCAGAAGATTTAAAAAAAATCAACAACAAAAATCCCTGTTTATTTGGTGCCATAATTGAGGTTCCATTGTTTACTTACTGTTGTTTGCACTGTGAACAATCACATATTAGATCCATACATCTCGAATAATTTATGTGCTACATCACCAACCCATTCTGAATCTTATTTAGCTTTAAGAACAGTTCCTAGATAGAAAATACATATGTAGTGTTCCTTTGATAAGTGCTATCCATAAGTATTTCATTTGAGATCTGCTATGAAACACAAAGATGTGTGGTGTGTTTTAATGATAAGCTTGTGTATGTATGGTGATCCATGTGTCTTTTGGCCTCTTTTAGAATGCTGAGCATGGGCTTCAGTTGATTCCCAACTTGTGTTTGAATCCACCTCCTGCTTATTTTGTTACAGCTGTTGTTTCTACAACAATAGTAATAAGTAGGTCTTCATGGTAATTGGCCTTTCACTTTGTGAAATTTTTAAAATTGGATTACATCTTTCCTGCTGCGTATTTTCAGTATGCCACATCCTTTAAATGTTTTTGTGGTTCAAAATAAACTAGCAGTATTTACTTCAGAGATTGAAATCTTTTCTAATATTTTGGGAGTAAGTAAGAGCACAATATAGAAAAAAAATCGGTTTTATGGATTCATATATTATTATCTTTTAGAAAAATTCTGTTGGAACTGTATTTTACAAGATAGATGTTGGCCTTTATTTATTAGATACACAGTAATGAGATCCTTTTTCCAGAATTTTTGAATTACTGGATCTAGTCAGCAGGAATTTAATTATTTTCTCCAAGATTATGTGATAGATAGCAGACATCCAGATCTGTTTTACATATTTCAGATTATCTGACAGGTGTTGTATTCTCTTGGTTCTCCGGGAGGAGTTGTGACAATTTATTAAAACCTAACATGCTGTGGCTTCCATCAGAAGAAGTCATGATGGCTGAAACAAATCTGTGGCTTTTATCAGAGGAAAGTCCTCTGACAGCCAGAGCATGATGGCTGAGATGTTAGGTGTTAATAAATTGACACAGCTCCTCGGTAGAACCAAGGGTAGAACTGCTGAAGTCTGCGCAGTCATCTGATAGATTTTGTTGTAACTGTCCACAGCATCAGTGAATTTAAAGTATAGATATTTTAGACTTTTACTTTTTTTCTTGTATGGGAGTATGAAATAATAATCAATGCATTCATTCCATGCATACTGTGGAAAGTGTTAATTTATAATTGAAGAACATTAAGACAGCTACCATAATCTACAAAATACCACTGAATTTTGTGTTTTTAGGGGCTTCACCATATAGCATGGGTCCCGCATCACAAGGCACGCCTACTCCTATGATGTCTCCTGCACCTCCTGGAGGTCCACAGGACAGTATGGGATACAATATGAATATGAATGGTGGAGATTATAACTCATCAATGTCAGGTTCACAGGTAAATAATACTCTCTCACTGCTATTTTTTAGGATTCTTTTTGTAATCTCACATGATACTTTCTGTAAAATTTTGTGATGTGATTGATGTTATTTACTAATACATATTTTACTAGTATATATATATATTAGTTTATAAACATTTGAATCTGATAATCATATATTTAATTTAGTGTATTTCCCTATTTTTTTATTATTTTATTTTTAAATATAGTCTGTTCAATAGCTTGTGACATCTCTAAGTATTATTTCATAGTGGACTAACTCTTTTGCAGCCACCTTATTCTGATGGAGGGATGGGATATGATCCAATGCACCAGGTGAGCGACTATTCGAATTGATCTGTAGGTACAGCCATTCATTACCATTTTTTATTATGGTTGTGGAAGATTTTAATCGGAAACTTTTATAAACTTGTGTTTATTTGGAAGCAATAAAATCCTAATGTTTTTACTCTTTGCTGTACTTCGTGTAATGAAAGTAATTCTTGACTATGTTATATTTAATTTCTTAAGTTTCTGATTACAATCTTACACAACAATATATAATTACATATATAACTTTCTTAGTTCATTCATTACTTCATGGAAGAGACACTTTACATTGTGATGGACTAACTTCATTGAGCATATGCTAAATCTCTGAAGGATAGAACATCAGCATAGAAATGTGAGATTGCATCCAAAATGGCTCATCTTATATAAAGTTATGTGTATTCACAGTTTTGTTTAAATAATTTTGTCATGATTTGTATACATATCAGTATTATTACTTACAGAAATGTAATGGGCCTGTGATAATATGAAAGAAAGATCAATGCCTAATCAGTGACACTGCTGGTTAAGTGTAATTTCAGAGTACTCACACACCTGTGTGCTTCAGGTATCTTGAATATGTGATGTTTCTGTTATATAGTTGGCTCTACTCCAACACCACTCCCTTCTTCTACCCTTCCTATTTGGGCTAAAGCCAAGAGTGTTGGCAATAACTTCCTTGTCTCTTGAAAGAAAATTTGCATGGAATAGTGGTAATTACAACCAGCTAATTTAATACCTTAAAAAGGGCTTCAAAGGATATACTTTATTTAGTTTCAAGCTATAAAGCCCTTCAGCATTTATTCATGGTAGTGTACCTAATGTCTTATAAGTTTCTACGTTTGGCTCTGAAATAATGCATGCTTATAAGTGCTTATTAAAATAGGCTTTCAGTTCCTGTTTACCACTTTTTGTTTGAATTAAGCACTGTATGCTGTTAACATATTCCCCTGTGTTGATATGGTTCTAAACTTAACAATGTAATTAATTTATTTCAAGATGTAGCTTGTGTGTTTTGTTAACTGAAATTACCTCATATATTGTTGAACATATTACTATGGGGAAAAATATGGCTGGTGTGTTTTATGTGCTCCACAAAACTAATTAAAATGCAATCACATAATAATTGCTGCTTAAGAGTGTACCATAACTACTTTGCAGCCATCTACAATGTAAAATTTCAATGGGCAGATGTTGCATACCTATATTTAACTCCAATTAGGAAAAAAAAAACATTGGGTTATAAACCATTGGTCAGACAGTTGTTAATTTGTCTAATTTAGTACATATCCTTATTACATATTTATTTAATACCTACATTAATATTCGTCGTTCCTTCCAAAGTTGTGACATGTAGCATGATTGTTGGAATAAACTGATAACAAAAGACAAACTGAAGCATTATATGTACTTGTCAGTTTCACGATTTGACTAAACAAAATTTTGACATTCCTTTTTCAATATAGAAGAATAAAAAATGGAGTAAAATTTTTATATTATTCTAAAAGAATAATTTATAGATGTAGGGCATTATTATTTTCAAAATTATCAACACTCAAATTAACAGTAACTATAAGAAAAGGTAATAACATAACTTGTAAAAAGGAAAATGTTACTAAAACATGATATAGTTAATTCTACAAAAACAATGATTCAGAACAATCGGGCTGCAAAAATTGCAGTGAATGTTATGTAGACTTGGTAAAAAGAAACTTGTTCACAGACGTGGTATTTCATTAGGGAAATGTGCACGATTTTTTAATTATTGATTGACTTTCAAATATTTTTGTTTGGGTTCAAGAGCATTAATAAAATGGAAAGGAAAATCTAGTCTCTACCAACCATTGGATTCCAGACAAAATATATCAAACAATTTCAGAATTTGAGTAAGTAGTGTTCTCAAGAATAACATTATCTTACTATGGGAAAGTGGAAATGTATTTGTTTTGTTTATGGTAGTATGTTATATCGCTGGCCAGTGGCTCTGTGACAAGTGTTTCCCCACACCAAGCGTCGGGGGTGAGCGTTAACACTCTGGCCTCACATTTGGGAGGATGCCGGTTTGATTCCCTGTCCGGCCATCCAAATTTGGGTTTCCCATGGTATCCCCAAATCACTCCAGGTGAATGCCATGATGGTTCCTTGAAATGGCCATGGTTGAATTCCTTCCCATTCCTTGACCCCAGTCCTTTCCCACCGCTAATGATCTCAATGTTGAGACGTAAAGCCATAATCATAAGCATGTTTCCACACATTATATTACAAGACAGCCATAAAGTTGATCAAGCTGCTAAAGGTAGTACTAATGTATCTTCATTCTCATTTCTGCTGTCCATTATGTAGGATTTTCTCATTTTAATGTTTGTGATACAGGAAATTAAACAGTCAGAAAATTGTTCAGTATCTGATACATTTGACTCTTTGTGATTCTAATGAGAAACATGGGGAAATTTGTCACATTCACAGGTTTTAATGTATGGACAAATGGAAAATGGAGCCATAAGGTTTCCACCTTAAATAAAGTTGTTAGCTTTCCATTTCCTTATGTTTCTGGGGCCAAACATATTTTTTAACCATCTATTAATTATTTCCAATGCTTAAAATAACAATTTATGATTAAATTTGTCTTCTATTTCAGAAATTCATAAAATTAAAATTGTTGAAATAACTAGACTAATTTTCTTCTAACAATAATTATTAAACATTAGTTTAATTTAATTTAATTTAATTTAATTGCAATGGAGCACAGGCTCCGGTGGCAATTTCCCTACACACCCATCTTCCCCCTATCCTGCACCCACCTACATTTGCCCTCTACAAATTTTATCTTTAAATTCCTTCAAAGTTTTCGGTAAATTATTCATCATTTCTCTTGTTAACTCATTCCAATCCCTGACACCCTTACCTAAAAAGAGAATCTTCCTACACCATTGTGCCTGAAATCGAGTGCCAGCTTGTGGTCGTGGTCATCTTTACCCTTCCATGCACTACTTTTCATACCTATTGCAATATCTTTCCATGCCTCATCACCAGTATATGCCCTGTACACTCCCATGACCCTCCTCATCCTCCTCCTGTCTTGCAATGAATCCCATTCCAGCTCCTTTATCATATCCGTCACTGATTGCATTCTGCGATAATTTCCAGAAACAAATCTAGCAGCCCTTCTTTGCACCCTCTCCAACTCCTGTATTTGATACGTAAAATGAGGGTCCCATACTACACTACCATATTCGAGCAATGGTCTGACCAAAGTTTTGTAACCCAATTCCTTGACTTCTCTCGTACATCCCCTCATAACTCTCTCCAACAAGTGCAGAACTTTGAAACCTTTTCCTACCACCTGTCCTATGTGTCCTGCCCAGTTAAGTTTGTTATCAAAAGTAATTCCAAGATATTTGCATTTCAAGTCTTCAGCAAGCAATTCTTTCCCCACCTTATATTCATAATTAACCTTTTGTTTTTTATTTGTGTATCTAATAAGCTGACTCTTCTTAGCATTTATCTTCATTCCATGTTTACCAACCCAATTAGATATCCTGTCCAGATCACCCTGCAACTGTTTACAATCCTCTATCGTTTTGATTCTTTTATACAGCATTATGTCATCTGCAAACAATCTAATTTCAGATAGTAAACAATCAACACAATTATTCATTAGAATAATGAATAGCAATGGTCCCAATACGCTACCCTGTGGCACACCCATTTTTACTTCCACTTCTTTTGATACTACATTTCCTACCCTAACTTTCTAGATCAGTGCACAAAGATGCCTTTTGTACATGATTGGAGTGAGCATGAGGCTGTATGTGTATTTTATGATGTTAGGGATGGACTGTCGTCAGAAAATGGTGTCTTGAGATTCCAAACATTTCATTCAGTGTGTTATTTTGATTCTTGTTAGAAAATAGCTAACAAAAATGTAGAAGCAATGGTGCTATGAGGAAACTTCTAGTTCATTGTATGCAATCAATGACAAATATGGCTTATCAGAATAATCATTGCACTCTATATCACAACATTACTAACACATTTTCTGGTGTACGAATTTTCATTTGGTGAACAGCATGAATTGTAATGTCAGTGAAGTATCCCTTCACCTTGTTGCTTGACAGATATCTTAAAATCTGACACCACTGTATCAGAGTTAAGACTGAAATTGCAGTAGCTTTGATGTCTCCTCCTGATTGAAATGAGGAAAGCTTTTGAAAATTAAAGATCGTCTGATAACAACCATTCGTTATGAACTATTTTATTGCTATACATGTTGTGATCTAGCCATTCCCTGATCATGTTATAATACTAGGAGGTGACTTCAACCTCCCCTATATCAACTGGATTAATAACATCACAAAACTGGTAGCAAGGATAAAACAAAACAACATGTGAAATCACTCTTGGTATGTTTTCTGATTACCATCTTGATATGTCCTCTGAATACCATCTAGAACAGCTGGTCACTGAATTGACACTTTCTTAACATTTTAGATTTTAGTGTTACAAAAAGGCCAGATTTATTCAAAGATATTTCAATCACTACTGTAATCAGTGATCATAAAGCCTAACTAGTATCTGTAAAATCGATAGCTGATCGTAAAAGGAAAATAGAGAGGATTGTTGAGAGATCTGAACAAGCTTCAAAGGAATCTTTTTGAACATACATGAACATAAGTACTGCTTATCTAAAATAAGAGAGGGAACCTTTGAACAGATGTGGCAGCATTTCAACTGCTGAACTATGGATCAATTTTAAAAAAACTGGACACAGTGATAGCTTATGTCTGGATTAACATATAGCATTTTTTTTTTTTTTTACCCATATTGGTAATATAGTGCCTGATGATACAGAGACCAAAATTGTAACTTTTGAAATTTCTGTCTGCCTTGTGCATGTTTCATGCAAAAGTGAATAACAGATTTTAACAAAATTGCTCAGTTTGATACACAATATTTTGGCAACATAAATCTCCTTCACCATCTTTAGTTGTAGTCTTAAAAAGTTTGCCTCGAGCACATTGTTTAAAAACTGGCATGGCAACGACAGACGTTGTTACATTGCCTAGCAGCATCTCAGACATCATCAGACACCCATGGAGCACAAAACACAGAGCTTTGCTGACGAGCAGCCTCAATAACAGGTATCCATGCATCACTTAACTGGAAACCACAATCCTAGTTAACCAGATTAGATGCGAGCCGAATTTCAAATGCTTCTGTAATGACGCTGTCCCAGATGCTTCTCGCATGTGCCAGCACCTTAGTTAATTTGAAATCAAATCCATGTCCTTATTCCAAACTATGTTCCACAATGCCGAGAAAAACTGCATTCATTTGTACTTCAAATATTGCTTCCAGAGAAGATTTGTGAAGAGTTCTGAAGTGTGTGCCTATGGGTCATCCACAGCCATAAAATCTGCCAAAGAAGTGGCAGTTTCAAGGGGTAGTAGAAACAAATGATGTTCAAAAATCCATTTAAAACACTTATATACAGCTTAAATTGAGCAGGAAAGGAGGATATCGAAGAAAGAGGAAAAACGGCTGCTTCTATGATTTTCCCTATGCAATCAACAATTATTTGATAGTTTATCAGTGACTTAAAAGCACAAATTTCAAATTCAGTGTGACCAACATTGCAGGTACAACTAGTTTCAAATAAGAGGAGGGACTTTTGGTTGCAGTGTTTCATATGCTTAATTGGAGAAGGTATCTGTAGACATTTATTGAAGTAGACAATCATAGAAGGGAAAAATCCACCTTGTTAAACATCTGAGGTGAAAAGATTGACAGTAAATAAGCAGAGGAGGATTAACACATGTTTGAAAAGAACATAGAGGATGGTAGGGATGTAGAAAACTTAACTAAATTAAGGGGGCTTGTGACAAATTTCCACCACAGTTCACCATCCAAAGGCATCATAGAAAACCCAATGAACGTTAAGTCATTTAAAAAAAACCTGTTGTATTGAGCCAAAATGAATGTGATATTAATCAAAGCTTCAATAAGGGGAATATCCTTAATACTGAACTAAAAATTCATTAATGAAAAAAATGTATATGCCACTCTGGATTTTCCATTTAGAGACAAATATGTTTTCACTAGAAATATGCGGATGTTTTAAAGCAACTGAAGATTTTAAAAATCAGGGAAAGCACTGTGTTTTGATGGTATCTCAGCAAGAGTGTTTTCAGAGTATGTGACAAAAAATGAGCCCTCTCTTATGACATATATTGTAAATAATCAGATGAGGGTAAAATACCTTCCAATTGAAAAATAGCTAAGTTTTACTCCCAGTTTCAAGAAAGGAAGATGGAAGAGACTCTGTTTGCAGTAGAGTTCTTGAATACGAATACTCGTATGTCATATATTCAAATACTATGAAATTCTTAGATTACAACAAATTAATAACATTGAACCAACATGGATTTCAGAAGAATAGATTGGGTGAAACATAGCTCACTGATTTTTTGCTGACATGATGAAAGTTGTTGATGGAGGTTTGCAAGATAATGGAATTCATTTTGGATTTCCAGAAAGCTATCAACACTGTACGACACAACTATTAATGAAAATCCATGCATGTGGAGTATCGCTACTGATTTTGAATCAATACACAATTTCTAGACTGGACAGTACAATATGTTATTATTTTGATGTTTATTTATCTTGTATATTTGAGAGAAGTAAGATTTTATCCTGGAAAAGAATTCTGAGAAATTTGTAAAATAGAATGTTAACTGAGTACGTGGTCCAGGAGAGTGACGTTATTAAATCAGATGGCTGCGGGTTAGATCCCTGGGAATTATTGGATTCTTTCTTGAAGCCTGCATTGGATGTGTACATCTTGGGAAGTAAAATATTTAGTAGCACAGTGCTAATCATGCTACCTTAGTTTCGTGCTTAGGTCTTGAAAGGGAATATGAAGCTCTGCTGCTGCCAGCCTTAATAAGCTGTACAGGGATGATCTTTCTGATGTGAAATGATTAGTAAATATATCGATTTTGTGTAGTTCTTGCCTGTTGGAACAAAAATTAGAGCTAGATTGCTCTTGTTGGTGTGTGACTTTTGAACTTCTTGAGTAACTGTCTTTTTCTTCCTCTACAAGGCAACCATTAACAACACTTCTCACTCACGATGTCTCATTGCATAGTTTTATATTTTGAGCAGCAGTATTTATTTGAACAAAGAGATAAATTAATAGCTTTTAAAGAGGTTTATGGATTCTCAATTGATTCCTTGCATTGCATATTATAGTTATTTTACAGAAAATTTGAGAAAATAATGTTTTAAGAATACAACCAAAAAAAAATTGTTCTATGTTATTCTACAAATTTCTTGTTTTTTTAATGTTTTGAAAACTATGTATCGATTTCACGTCAACATTAAAGAGTCTTGTAGAAAAATTGTTTTTTGTGGGTTTAAATTCCCACATTATTGCGGAGGCTACATTTCAGAAATACTCTGTGGGTAATAAAACCATTAGTAACAAAACTAGAAATGCATATACACTATATACTTACAGCTGAGACATAGATTTTGAAGAGTTTTATGGAAATAAAAACATTTTTTAAAACTTTATTTAACTAACCATTGCACAACATAATCAAAACGAAATTAATGAAACTTGTTAATAAACATTTTGTATGTGAAAGAGGCCAACAGAAATCCCGTGTTAGGGTGCATTTTTTCTCAATTTACCTTGGAATGTGTAGCCCATGCAGATGACATGAAGATCTTTGAAAACTCCACTAAAAACTACACAGTGCTTGAAGTTGTCATGGACAGGGCAATGGCTGACACCACTTAACATTACAAAATATTCAATATTATACTGTATATTGCTAAGAATAACCCATGTTTGTGGTTTATGGTATACACTCAAAATACTAGTTGCATGTTTTATCTTCTTCTTCATCTTTTTTTAAGCCATCCTCTCTACCAACTTCACAGTTCACACTTTTTTAAACTAGCATGCAAGTCCTACATATTACCAATATTTGTATATGGTGCAATCATTTAGAATCCTTACTATAAAAAGGATATTCAATGCATTGAACAAATACAGTGACGTGCAATTAAACTACAAAGAGGACTGAGAATTAGAGTACGAGGAAGTGTTAAGTATACTGGTCATGACAACACTAGAACAAAGAAAGGGAATGTAACCAATTTGATGCTCTGCTAGCAAAAAAAAATATATAATCTTTTTTTCCCTTGCAATATTTGGCTCCAGTTTTCACTTTATCCTCTAACATGACCCCCCCATAGTATCAACTCTTGTCTATCATGTTCAGCAATCATTTCTTCAATGTATATTTCATTTATTGTCTCAAAACCTCACCTTCTGTATCTCGTGCAATAGTCACTATTTGGGTTGACCATAGCTAAATGCCAAAAAAAAAAGCATTCATATTTAAAAAAAGATATCTCACCCATGTTTAATCCTGCTGTGGTAGATATAATTTTTTACAGGTAATATTATTACTTAGGAAAAGTATTAGCTGCTTCATGATCAATAGTGTAAACTCACTCATGTGAAGACACAATCTACTTTTAAGCTTTAGTAACAACTTGTGAGCAATGCTGTATTATTACTGTTTTCACATTTTCATAAAAATACTTCACCTTTTCCCAGAGAATTTGAAAACACACACAACCCTTTTTTAAGGATTGGTCTTTGATCCAATCGTTTTTCCTGTCTTTAAAAGACCTATGTCATGTGCTTTAGAGCACTCTCTTTGTGACTGTTGGGGCCACTATCTGTAAAAGTAACACATTTTTCTTCAGACTTTTTTATTTTGTGAACACTAGATTTTTTATTATATAAATTTTAACAAATGATGCTATCACAGGCTTCAGTTTATCTAAAACATCTGACTTTTTAGATAGCATTAACTTTCTCCTTTTTCTCTTCACAATATTTTTAAGAAAAGGTGTCGCTAATATTAACACATTTAAATTAAAAGTCAGAGTGTACAACTATTGCATAAACACTGCACTATATTTTGCCAACAATTTTCCAAATTTGTTAGTGCAATCTCTTGGCAATGTATAGTTGAAACCATGTATAAGAAATTCATGGTAATGAAAGGTTATTGAACAATGGGAAAAATCATTAAATTTGATTTACCTGTGGCCAATAAATCAGATAATTTTCTGCTCAAAAGCACGAGGCCAGAGCTTGATAAATGTGATTCCTCCTGCTTCATCTGCCCTGGCATGTAAAATGCTCAAATATGAGGTATCATATAATCATATGGAAGACTACACTGGTTAAGCTTGTTGTAGCATGTGAATATTTATTTAATTTCCAATGTTGAGACGTCTGCAGCTTTAACAGAATATGAGTCATTGGTATTTAAGAAGTATTTGCAGTGATGTGAATGTTTGTTAGCTTTTTCTCTGAGGTTTATAATAAATAAAATTCTTCAGAATAAAAATAATTTTACACATATTTACTATTTTATCTTGATGTAGTAAAGTCCTGTAACAAAAACTCGGATTGAGATTTACTCTCTGATCATTGCACAGACTATGCATTTGATCTGTATAAAATAGTCCAATTTTTATAGCATTAAATATTTAGGCTGAAACATTTCTGCTGAAAGTGATACATAGAAAGTGTTGATTATCAGATATAAATAAAAAAGGAGAAAGAACCATCACATACAACATTAAGAGTAAAGAATCATGATA
Organism: Vandiemenella viatica; assembly: GCA_031002005.1. Lineage (NCBI taxonomy): Eukaryota > Metazoa > Arthropoda > Insecta > Orthoptera > Morabidae > Vandiemenella > Vandiemenella viatica. The sequence goes on from CM061921.1 coordinate 146,925,594, forward strand.
GACAAGGATAAGTTAAAAATGGGTGGGGGGTAGTTTACAGTCTATAATTGTGGTATTCAGCTTATACATAGAGGCAGCAATCAAGGAAATGAAAACTAATTTTCAGTATAACTTAGTGGAACTTGGTGGAAGAATCATTACACTAAAATTTGCTGATGATGTTTTTCTATTTGAAGGTAAGAGTGAGATACTGACTGGGCTAAAAAAATTTTGGAGACAATTGTTTAGTAAATATTAACAATAGCAAACTTCTGGCAGTGTGGCTGCACATGTTGAAATGCTATTACACCGATTTGGGGAGGTAAAACAGACCTAGGTTAAAATCCTGGGCCCAGCAAACCTGCTGCCTTGATTGTGGTTAAAGGTGGTTTTCCGCAATCACGTACGCAGATGCTGCTATGGTCTCCAGTCTCCGCCTCATAAACCACAAATTTCACAAACAAAAATCATTTAGAATACAAGTTAGATATTGCAAGCTGGTAGTAGATGGAACTTGCTTTCAAAGTTAGCACAGCATCACAAGCAACACACTAAAAATCAAAATAAGAATAGTTGTGTTACAAATAGTGTAGAATTCAAATTCACCAGTTTGGCTGCGTGTGTTAAATTATTTAGGTACTATAGGTAGGGTTCAAATTTTGTTCCCCTCTGAATGCTGTTTTTAGCTGATTTTCTGTTGCCACCTTACATATAAAGCTCTTATTCCATAGACCATAATTTGATTTTTCTCTGTAGGATCTCAAATGTATACCAGAGTCAATAATTAGAATAATATTAACAGTTAACTGTATCTACTACATTCTTTACTAGTATTACATAGAAACATTTAATAGCTCCCGTTGATAAACTCATCATTGGAGTAAAAGGAGCTGACTTTTTTATTTTTCCAACTTTCCTTAAAGTCTTCAACTTAACATTTAATATTTATTTGCTTTATACTGAAAATATTTATGTTGCTCCTTCCTGTACCAAATTTAACAATTTTAATTCCTTATTTAAATTAATTAATAAAATTTTATTAATCAATTTACTGAGCAACTGCGGAAAAATGGCCTACAACAACATTGCATTTTAATTAATCATTAAGATTGTTTAGAGCACATTAGAAAGTAAAAACTTAATTATTTGAAATGTGGAGCTACAGGCCATTGAAAATTAAGTTGACAGATAAATTATCAAATGCACACAGTCTGGGACTGATAAGTGAAAAAAGAATCTTCCCAAAAAAGCAGAATGGTGGGTCACATTTTAAGACACAAGGTGTTTGTTAGAATGTTAGTACGGGAAGATGGGAAGTGAAAAACTGTAGGAGGGAAAAAGGGGGGGGGGGAAGAAAGAGTAGGGTATACAAACTCGGTAAATGCGGGCATAGACATGAGGGGTATGTGGAAATGTAGAAATTAATGCATGTAAACATAAGACATGACAAATTGCATGCAACTGGTCAAGGGAGCTGGGGGGGGGGGAGTGAGGGGAATAATATCTGTCAAATAGGAACTGCCAACATACGATATGTCATCACTGTAATGCTTCCGGGACTTTTTAACAAAGTAATGCTATATGGAAGGTACTGTTATTGAATTGGAGGTTGCTAATTTTCCTCAGTGTCCAGATAGTAAATGTATAGTCCATATATTACTCGTGAGCTTCAACAACAAAGCCATGGATCAGAAAGATTCCGTGATAACAACTAGATTACATACAAGAAGAAATGACTGAATTACAAGTACAATCGGCAGCTCTAATTAGAATTTTTGACGTATTAATAAAGAGAGACAAGTAATGAAAATACTGAAACAAAAGAAAATAATTATAGCTGCCATAGAGGTTTAAATGCTAGAGTTGGTTACACAGCAATCCCAAATGTGGTAGGAATTTCTGTGGAAACTCATCAAATTGGAAAGAACTCTTGGATTTTGCAGTTTCCAACCATTTTTTTTTTTTTTTTTTTAAAGAAATCATCATCTTTGGGAAGAAAGGTATTAATAAATACACTTTGAGTGTAATATGTTTAAGGTTATTAATGGACTATCTCATTTTTAACTAGAAGGTCGCTCCTATCATTATAGACAAAAAAGTATCCTGGGGCTGTGATATACACTCATGTCCACAAGGGATCTTCGGGATTCACAAGAAATCATTACATCATGGCAACAAGGTGTGGACTAAATTGTTGCTGTACAACACACAAACATGTAATAAACCTGGCAATTCAGTACAAGACTGCTCACACTGTGTGAAACAGTCCTTGTGGGCATAGCTCTTGGGTGCAGCAGTTCTGACTGAATGTTATTTGAATTTGGCATATAGCAGGGAAGCAGGATGGAACATAGAACACATCTGGATGATATTATGTGTTGTCACATCATTGATAGATTAGAGGCCAGTCACAGTGGACCAGAAGTTGCATGTCACCCTTAACATCATTTCATAGTTGTAGAGAAGATTCTAAAATAGAGGAAACATTCAACACCAGTGTGGGCAAGATGGACCACATGCTACAACCCAGTGTCATGACTGTTATCTTTCCTTAAGTGCCCAAAGACATCCAACCAGAACAGCACCTGCACTGGCTAGAGACATCACAACAGCTTCTGGGCCACATATCTCTTATCAGACTGTGTATCGTCAGCTTTGACAGGTATTTTCAGCCATCCACCAGATATATTACCCTCACACAAAGGCACTTCATTGCTCACCAAATGTGGTGTCTTACTCACCATTATTGGAGTAGTGTTTTTTTTTCTCCACACATGAGTTGCAGTTTACCCTGGAGAGCGATCCTCACCATCTGTTCATATGCCATGCCCCTGGGGTATGTTATAACGCTGCTAGTATTGGGGAAATGTACTGATATTGCGACTTCAGTGTTCTCATTTTGGGTGGCATTATGTTAGGAGCATGTACCCCATTGCATGCATTTTCTAGGGGAACTGTGATGGCTGTTGTTTATAGGAGTGACATCCTGCAAAATATGTGCTGCTTTCTCATGGTGCATGTGGATCTGGGTTCCATCTGATGGATGATAATGCCTGCCTACAAAGGACTGGCCTGACAGATGAGTACCTGCAAAATGAGGACATCGGACATCTAGAATGGCCAGCTCGATCCCCTGACATAAATCTGATTGAACACGCTTTACGAACATGAATTGCACTCCACAACACTGCCCCCACAGACCATTGTTGACCTCCAGCAGTCACTTGTCCAACAATGGGATGCATTACTGCTAGCCATGATGGATGGCTTGATCCTTGGTATGTGGAGCCTCTGTGCATCCTGGAATGACATGCTAGGTCATCACAGTCCTTATTGATGTTCTATTTGCCAATGGCAGAGGGACACCATACACAGTCAATGTTGTCCACTCTCTGTGTCTGACTTTCACATATATCTTGTATCAGTAGCACTGTCATGAATCAAATTGTTGCCAGGGTCCCTTTTAGCTCACACAATATCACTGTACCCTATGTTTTTCTTTGCAACTCAAAGATGCATCTTATAGATGTGAATGTATATATACACAGATCATTGTATAGTGGTGACAAAAATAGTCTCTTGGTAAAATCAAATAAACAAAAGGGAAGCTTTCTACAAAATTTATCTATTCTAGAAAAATGGTGTTAAGATATATCAGAGCTGACTGACTTAACACAACAGAAGCAGCTTGAAAGGTAGTAAGGAACTGCATACATAAAGCTACAGGTTAGGCACTGGGAAAACTACAGAAACACTAAAAAGAACATTATAACAAGGTTGAATGAAGAAGTCAAATAAAGTGTTTTTCTAGTCTGTGGATCCCAACTTAAGTAAACATAAATTCATATATAGAAAAATGAATAAGAGTTAAAAATGTGTCAGGTGATATGTGGGACAGTTTCGTTTAATAAGAATGAATATGGCATACCAAAAATGTGCTTACAATATGATACACCTAAATAAATCAGAAAAGTATTTTTCAAAGCTAAACTTATTCAGAGATGAAGAATGGTTCAAACAATACAAAGAATAAAGGAGAACAAGAAGAGGATTTTGATCTAGTAGAAAATTTACAGATTCAATAATAATACCTTAAAACTACCCAAATCAGGAAAGCTGTATACATGGATTAAAGGAATTCGGATCCATTAAAATATAGAGTGGCTCTTAAATTACCATTATTTTGTATGATATGTGTTAAGCATCAAAGCAAATACTGGAAGAATGAATGACCATGAAAATCTCAATTTTTAGTAACAGAGAAAGATAGTTCCGTAACAATTACAGGGAAATAAGTTTAATGATAGCAAACTGTAAAATCTATGCTAAGATCAGGGGCGCCGCCTTTTGGAAAACCCTGTGGGTGCTCATGCTCATGTGATGACTCCTTTTTTTTTTATAAAAAAAAAAAAAAAACATGATGAAACTAAGCGTGTGAACTGATTAATTGATTTTGGCGGGACCTTCACTGACTGGTTGCTGATTTGCCAGAGAGTAACATAGGCCACTTTTCATCCTGTAAATATCTAAGGTTCCGCCAAAAAAAAAAAAAAAAAGACACCTTTTGCAATTCTTCCCAACACGAATTTGCGGGAACCAGCTAGTCTTGCATAATCGTGAAAATTGCATCTAAATCCGTGTAGTAGATTTAAAGTTATAAGCGAACAGATAGACGGAGTAAGACAGAAAGAATTTGCATTTTCTTAATTCTATTCCATATCAAAACCTAATAAATTTCATTAAAACTGGTTCTGCATTTTTGACGTTATTGAGTGATAAACTTACAGATTTTCAAGATAGTAATATTAGTGGATAGATAACTAAGGATTTCTGTACTACTAGAAGAATTCAGAATTGTAGTATTGCATTTGATTTCTGTTCGCAAGGATCACTATCGGGATCGCAGTGGCGGGTACAGCTAGTAATTAATATAGAGATAACGGAGAAGAAGTGGAAAAAAGAAGGTACAAAATGCTGCATTGAGCAATAATGAATGGATACCTATCATAATCATAAAAATGAAACCATTATACTATTGTTAACAATGTGTAACACAATTTTTATTTGCAGGAGATATTTATTAGTATCTATTTAATGTACACAATTGTAAGACCAAAAAATCAATATTAATAAACCTTTTTAAAAAGGAAAATTTAAGTATCTGTAACGATATAATTTGGTTCCAATTCAAAGGTATATTGTTGAACAACAGCTCTATTTGTAAATACATCATCTATTTCTTGCAGGTCTATATCATATGCTATTTCTCGAGCTACCTGCACTACCATGTGATCATACAGTCTTTGCTGGGTCTTAGTACTCCTTAAATAAGTTTTTATTCTCTGTAATGCTGCTGGAGCCAAAAGTTTAACTCGAGAATATCCTGTGATTGCGGCTTCAAAAATCGAATGTAATTTGAATGTTCTTCCCTGTGACCCCTTATGGCTAGGCCTCCGGTTATTAAAAAATGAAGAGCTGAAGTCATTTTTAAGAGAGTTGTTCTAGCTGCTTTATACCTTAAATTTTACTTTTTTTTAATAAAATGTAGTATACATTGATGCCATGTTCTAAATTGTGAACGTCAGACTTTTCATGCTTTAAAACCTTTCTAAAGCTTTATTTCATGATGGAAAGATTCTTTGTGTGAATGTCTCAATAGACTCACCATCTCTTGATGATTTTTTCGATACAGAAATGCTACTAGACATGGTTACTTTACAGATTTGGCTAAACACTTTATCTCCATCATATAACAGCCATCAAAAAATTGTCCACCACTTACTTTGAACATTTTTCTGGTTGGATTTGTTGAACTGTACTAAGTTGAGAAGAGCTAGTAGTGGAGGGTTCTTCAGGTTTTTACGATTTCGAATGACGAATTTATCCATCGAAACTAATAATTTTCCGAAATAAATACAACAATAAAACTCGCAGTGCTTTCTTAAAGGACGTGCTTTATTTACCGGCTCGACTGAGAACTAGGTGGGCTGCTTGGCTTGGTTGTGTACGTATGGCATAACGTAGTTTTTACTTTCTGCTTGGGTATGACGCATATTCGCACACGCTTGCATGATAAGCAGGCGCGATCTCATTCAGACGTTTTGCCTTGCACGCGACGTGTGAGATAGGTAATGTAGGTATTGCTCAAAGCCGATTACTAATTGGTGTCCATGTTCATGTATACTCTGCACCCACTATTTACCTCTCATGGGTGCTGGAGACCCCGAGCACCTACAGAGTTGGCGCCTCTGGTTAAGATGATAAACTAGAGGATGAAAGCAATCAATAAAATTACTGGGCCATTCATGAATAGACAACATCTTTGCATTTAATCAGACTATTTGTAAGTAACAGGGTTCATTGTGGAAACACACCTAGCATTTATAGATTACAAAAAAACTTTTGCCCATGTGAGAAGAAGAAACATTTGGAAAATCCTGGAAAATAGAAGTCACCCCAGAAAACTAATAAAACAAAAATTGTTATAGAATGTAGTAAAAAACCAAGAAAACTCATTACATTTAACAAAGGTTTTCGGCAGGACTGCAGTTTATCAGCACTACATTTTATGGAAATGAAACATTAAATAGACTCATCGCTTACCATGGTTGAAGGAAAGAGAACTGTGGCAGCAGAAAATGCTAAAAAACTGCAGAATAGTTGCTAAGAGCTTGTGTTTGTTTTAGTTTCAGATGAGGAATTCTTGATTGTGCAGATCCATCTGCCTTGGGTGGCTAGGCTGTAGGGTAGGGAGTCTTTAGTGTGATATAGGTGGCAGCTATCAAAGTGTAGTTATTGAAGGTTCCTGGGTTTGATGTGGACAGGGGCGTGTGGTTGGCCGTGATGTGCAGAGATGTCCACGTCAATAAAGTAGGAGTTGGACCATGTCAAGTTTAGCGAGTAGATGTTATTGCGGTAGTTTAGGAAGTCAAGGAGAGTTTATTTCCCCATGGGTCCAGATCATTAAAAATCTATGGGAAGTACTTCTAGCCATTACACTCCATGGTTATACCTACCAAGCACTGATTAAAAAAAAATGGTTGCTTTTTTTGTGCTATTCTTGTCACAAGAAGGCAGTAACTTAAGTTATGAAAAACCTTCAGTTTCAGCCTAGAAATCCAGCTGACTACTGTCTTTGCTGTAAACATTTATTAATAACTTAATTTGTACATTTGTGCTCTTCATGATAGTCCAGAAAGATATTTGTAATATATATATTTTTTTTAAATATGCTGGTTTGACATAAATATTTTTCAAACTGTCTCTTCTTACACTGTCTCATGCCAATGTTTTTAGAGTAGCAAATATTTCACTAATAAATGTTTCCCCCCTCTGGCTCCCCCTCCCTCACCCCTCTTGTATTAAAAACAGAAAAGAAAAGAAAATAATACTCTTGGAGTGTGGTTGAATCAAATGTACTGGTATGCCACTAGATGTTTTGGGTCTCTCAGACTGATGTATTTTATGTAACCAGATTTACTATTCTTTTGAGATGTACAGTTGCCTCATACAAGTTTCTTGCCTTAAATCGAATTCTGGCACCATATTTTTGAAATGTAAACTGCTTTTAATTATATAGGGAATTTTTACTTCTTATTTATTTGTTTTTAAAATGAAATGTTTTGCTTTTTTTTTGGGGGGGGGGGGTTAGTCATTCTGAATTTACCTTAGAAACAAATAGTGTTTGTATTGTAAATAAAATTTGTTTTTGTTTACCTTTTCCTTACTCTCATGTTGTAAATACTATTAGCATGAAACTTAACAGTAAGACTTCTCAGTGTCCCTGCTTTTGATGTGGGTGGTGATAGTGAATGGTTGTGGTCCTGTTTTACTGTAACTTCTTGTTTCCATTTTCACTATTTGTGCTCATTTGTTGTCATTTTTCTAATCATTTATTTTACTTTTATTCCTGAACTGCTGCTGCATGTGATACCAGTGTGCTGCTCATTTGGATAAAATGCTTAGCTCTTGGTCATTCATACTAGTGTTGTGTAATTATTAATTTCTCAATAACTGCAATTATCCTTCCTCATCTGTGGTGTTAGGTAACAAAAATCATTTACAAAGGGAGGCAATCACTCTATTATGAGGCACAGATGATTAACTTTTGGTTTTATATCTGAACATCGAAATGAGTGGGATGTGCAAAATAAGGCAAATTCCTTCTAAGACAATTACATTGAGAATGCTGCTCCAGTATCAGTATTTAACAGCACAAAGGGTTGTTGATAGTCAAAAGAAGATCATAACTTTTGTTTTAAGCTTTTATGAATATTCATCAAGAATTCTGACTGAGAATTCATTTGGTTTGGTATAGGTACACCAATGAACTGTGAAGAACGAGATGGAAAGCACAATCACCACAACTGCCAGCACCATCAAGGCCTTCGTTGGATATGTGTTGCATCTAGTTCTAGAACTTTGTGCCAAGACAGACATCATTATTTTTGGTTTACTGATATTAGTGAATTTTCAAGAAACGGATTCAAGATCCTTAGGAAAGTCAATATCGAAGTACAAGAAAAGAACACAATTAAAACATAGGCATACCATGATATTTAGATTAATTTATTGTTTTCCATGGCTCTTTGTGCAGCATTATGTATTCACCTATTTTATGAGATGATACAATGCAGGCGAAACTGAATTACATTAATTACTTGGGAACATAATGTAAATACAGTACGTATCAGTGCTGTGAGAATAAGCTTTAATGTACAGATATCTTATTGTTGGGAGATGTGTACTTACTATATCACATCTGTTTGCAGTACAGATACTTTTGGTGATGAATGTTGCTTTTAAAATGACCTTGATTTCTGGATTTGCAATAACTGCCCAGACATTGAAATATGTGATTGTGTAAGGTGTGTAGTGTCACACTAGTTTTGTGGAGCTTAGAACTGACAATTTTTTAAATCCAGCAATATCGCAGTATGCGAATAATGTGCTAGATTTGAAATAATTTAGAAGAAAATTTTATTTTTATAGTATTTTCTTCAACTGTCTAAAGGTGTTTTTGAGTAAAAAAAGAAATTTAATTTTGAATTTTGGAGTGGCGTGCGATTGAAGGCATAGCTATCAAGGAAGAGCTAAGCTGAGCAGTCATGAAGAGTGCCTCACAATACGTCCTCAGTAGTCACACAAGTACGTCATGACTAGAGCCAATGTTTGTCTTCTTCAGTTAATAGTTTTTGTGTGCTTTTTGCTTTTAAAAGATGATTTCTGCTGATGAACATACTGAGGAAAACAGAAAGTATTTTTTTATGTAAGCATAGGTAATTAGGAAATTGCTTAGATGTTATTGTGTGTAGCATAAAGTAGATAGTAAATTCACGATAGGAAGTGTAATGAGTTATGTGCTGGCTAGCCAGAATCATATTTCAGGAGTTAACAATTCTGCAGTTTAGAAATTTAGTGTGTTTTTTCCCTTTACAAAATCAGCTTAGCTTAATATAAAATTGATCCCCTAACATTTTAAAGCAAACATTTAGATAATGCCTGTCCTCATCCTAAATGTTTCTTGTGACCATGTCAACAAGGTGTAAAGCTCAGTAACCAACCAACTACCCATGTATTAAACAATATGGTTTATACTTGAATATCCCTTTTATGGATAACAGTTTGTCATTCTTTTACACACTAAAATATGATTGGATGAGCATTTAATTACTGTGCTGTACAAATAAAGTGTGTGAAGGTATATATTCTCAATTGTTATGGAGATTCAGTTTTTAAGATTTAAGAAAGAACATGGATTTAAAAAAAAAAGTTATCTAAAACAGAGATTTTTTTAGCAAAATAATTTTTTCACAATTTATCTACAGTAATAAGACTGTTATTTAAGGAGCAAAATGTATGCAGGATTTGTCACCTCATCATGGATAACCTGAATACACACTGATTTTAAATGTACTTACTTCAGTTTCCCTTATAAAATAATCTGCTTCTTTTGTATCACTTCTGGTAATTGTGGTCTGAGATTATGTAGATAATTTGAAATTATTTAAATGTTTAAAACTGCTTCCTTACATTGTTTAGACAACTATAAAATTATTTTCTGTTATTTCTCAGTATGTTCATTTGATTCAGCAGTGGTGTATGATTACTTAATACTTGAGACTCTCCATATTAAGTATCTATTTTATATAGTTTATTAATATTGCCAATCTTGTTTCCTTATAGTTGAAGCTTTTCATCTAATGCACAGCTTAGGTAGTTTTGGAGTGTACCTGTTGCACCTCTAGCAAAATGTTTGAAGTAGTGCTTTTAATACTAGATTCATTAATAGAAAATTTGATGTGATTGTTTAATTTGCTGCATTTAGAAAATTTGTTTTTACCTGAATTTAAAATAATATAGCATTTGAACCCACAATGTGAAGTCACAATGAATACTTTGAAAATTCCATCTTAGAGTCCTTTGTCCTAATTAATTTCAGTGTGTGCATCTATATTAAGAGATTGGTAGTTACAGCATGGCAATTTGAAATACTTTTCTTAACGTATTTTACTTGTTTTAAATGTATTCTTTGGGGTACCTCGTTTCAAGAAATATGGCTTATATACTTTTTTGTTATTATTCTGAACAGTTCTTGCTGCATCACATAATTAATATTCAACTTTTGAATTATCTAAGATCAGATTCAAGAAGTAGCCCATGACGATGTACATTTGTGTGATCTGTTCCATTAGAAGTGAGTGTGATGACACTAAATGTTAAACCAGTCAAGGGAATTCTTGCCCCATCTCTCTTCTTCTCAGTGTGAATAATTGTTTTAACATATTTGCATTTGCTGCATTCATCATTATTTCTAGAAATTATTCAAATACAAATGAAATTACTTTTGTCATTTATAATATTTAATGCTCTAAGCCAATGCTCTTTTTAACATTAATGTGAAAAATACCTATACACTTTTTGTTGACTGCATGATACCTATGTTTTCATTTACACACAAATGTGTGTACATGAAATATAGTATAGTGTAGCTACTAAAAAAAGCTGTGTTATTACACAACTGTTCTCAGCAATTGCTTGTAAATTTGGAATAGTGAGGTCATGTGAAATGGTTTTTTTTCTTCCCTTAATCAACTGTCCTCCCTAAGACAAAGTTTCTATCTAAATTCTGCAGCACATTCCACCACTATTGAATAAGATTCATTTCAAATCATATATGCTATAGAATGATACTATTTGGCAAATTATACTTACGATTAGCGGGAGTGTCTGCAATGGTAGCCTGCAGTTTGTAAATTTATTAATTAAAACAATAATTAATCCTGACAGCACATGATTTACAATATCTGTTGCTTCCAGACATGTGATATCACTTCTATGATCCTCAGGCTGCCCATTCCTGGTGCCACTCAGTGTCTTACTGGTTGTCTGGGCTTTGGGCTCAGCTCCAGCCTTTTTGTTCTGATAAAGGACTTAAAATTTCAGTCAGAGGTTTCTAATTTAGGAAGCTAGTCCTTAGGCTTTCGAATTCAGCCAACCACTTCAGTAAGTTGATTCCAAATGTTGTAGACAGAAGGGAAAGACTCCTTGGTGGTAAGATGATCCACATTTCATATAGGGTCTTATTACAAGTTATGGTATTTGTTTCCATGCTTATTATAAATGTATTATAACAGTAATGGTCAGTCTACTGACAAGTTTGTTATACTAATAAGAGAGGCATATATATGCTGATTTAAAATTTATCACAATACGAAAAAAAAAAGATTTTCATGATTTGGAAATTATGTAAACAGAAAATCAGTAGATGAAAATGTTGTGAGTCATTGTATATACACATATTCATACAATAGCTATTGAATTACTGGCATACGGAGATATAACTTCAATATGCTGTAATCACACTACTCAAATTGATGTACATATTTATTCTTAAAAATCTAGAATTCTGGTCTATTCTCTGTTTTGCCTCTTAAAGTTCTTATTTTACAAATTGAACCATGCTGTTACAAGCATTCAGTTCTTTGCACTTTATTATTTTACAGAGGATTTATATATCTTACAAAAATTCTTAAGGAGGACATGATTAAGTGACAGATTTTCTTATACCTTGCTGTGGTGACAGTAATAATTTAATTCTTTTTCTGTTATTCTAAAACAAATCTTGATTACATGAAGTTTTATTTTCAGAATTTTCACCATTTTAATTCACAAATGTAAATTTAAGAAAAAATTTTGAATATTGGTATATTTTAAGAGTGAATTGTGTTGATTTTTTAAATTTGTTTGAAACTAAATACAATCAATTGAACTCTCATAAGGCAACTGAGGTCTTATGCTGGGTATAGTACTAAACTAAAAGGTCAGTGTCCTTGAGGATCTATGTATGACATGGTTTGCACATGGAACCGAAAGTCGTCACAATAGTGGTGGGCAATGTCCAGTATTAAGTTACCCATTGCCCAGTTGCCTGTTGTAAACTAAACCTACATTTATCTATGCTAGAAAACCTTTAAACTACTTGTCTGTGTAGAGAATTGTTGATGGTTTTATCAATAACTTGATCTCAGTTGCCACTTTGTAGATCTACAGTATACATCTAATGGTGTTTTTTTACTTATCATCTAGTCTAGGGGTTCCCAGACTTTCTTACCACTCACCCCCCCTCCCCCGTCCATTGAAAAAAAAAAGGTTCACACACACCCTTTTCATCCAAAAAAAAATTCCCATGCCCCCTTCCATCAAAAAAAAAAAAAAATTCCCGCTCTCACCCCTGCCACCAAAATTGTATTATTAAAAAGGTAAATGCCTACTTCTCAGTACTAACAATGAAATCTCGGAGGAAACACGCCAAGTATGTGATATTAGAATGAAGGCTTTCAACTCTGAAAGCTTGTGAAGGAGACATAGTACTTCTGACGGTGTACAGCGAGGGTATCAACCACATGGTCCGTGATGGTACCTTGTACCCCATGCCCCCCATTTTGGGAACCTCTTATCTAGTGAGAATTATCTGGTCAACATGGCCAAGAAAATCTCTAGAAATTTTTATGTTTAGGAACAATTGTTAAAATAATGTGCTGTAGGAAATAATATTGAAGGTAAACCTAGGCTTCAGAGAAGGATTATAGTTCTTGGTTAGGTCATGTGTGGCTTATTAGGATTAAAGGCATTTTTAGTACCCCATAAATTCTAGTTTCATTGTAAAGGAACGTTTTATTCCACAAAGCTTAAAAAGTTTCATCAAACACCCAAAATAATTTTTGTAGTGCCATATTTATGTCTCTTTGTATTAAGTTCCAGAGGCAAACATAAGATTGTTTTGATAGAAATAGGTATATATCCTTTTGTACTAAAGTAACGTTTTTTTCAAAAATGAACATGCAGTACTCAAGTTGAATTGTAAAAATTCATTATAATTGTCACAGTTTTGCATTTTTCTGTAGGATTGTTTTATTTCAGCACAATCTTTGTATGAAGTTGCTTGTCAATTATATTTATTTTATAAAAAATGGTTTTAGATATAAGTTTCACAGTTTGAAAATGTTGCATGATACTAGGAAAGAATCGTAATGGAAACGGGGATGATTAGGATATGAATAAAATTGTGAAATCGATGCTATTGGAAGTTGAGAAAAGTAAGTGGGAAAATTTTCATTTGTGTGTATCAGAATTGTTATTTCAAACACTGAATTTTGTTTAAAGTAAAAATGCTTGTAATGGAAAAATGGATGTATAGGGAAATTTCCACTGCTCCATTGTGGTTAATTACTGATAATAATTAAAATAAAAGAAGATGAAGGGGATTTGCAACAAGTCAAATGTAATCATAGGCTTCCATTGTCTCCGTCAGTTGTCTCTTGGTTGTCTGGGTGATGCCGTATCATGGTGGATAAAGGCGATGTTTGAGCCTTCATACTGCAGTCTTATGTTTTGGGCAGTTCTGCCCAAGAAGAAGACTGCGGTATAATGGTTGAAAGGTGTGCTTTATACACCATGACGCAGCATCATCCAGACAGCCAAAAGAAAAGAGTAAAATGCTTTTGAATATAGGAAACATAGCTAGGTAATAAAAGGACTGAAAGGATGATTTCAAATCTAATATTAAACTCAATAACATAAACATAAGAGTAAGATATGCTATGAGCTGCTCTCCATGTTAAGTAGCTGTAGGAAAAATGGATTCAGGGAAAGATGGTAACCTGTGATAGAACCCTAAACATTTGTATGAAGAAAATATTAAAAATGAAAAAATATAAAAAATAGTTGAAAATAGAAGGTAAAAATAATGATCCAGGTGATATGGAACATCACACGTTGGTCTCACCCTTGTCAACTAGGACGAATGTTCATATGCATATAACGCATAGTTAGTCTTGATCACCCTTTAGTATGTTGTGCTATGGTTCATTACATCATTGGCTGTAACACATTATCAAAATGCTTTCTAAGGATGCAAATATTTTTACATGTTTTTAATTCAGTTGAAACAAGGTTTCCTGTTACTGTGGTTCTTAGCAAGTTAATAGTGGTCATCCTGATAAGGGTTTTCCATGGTTTTCCCGGATCACTCCAGGCGAATGCTGGGATGGTTCCTCACAATAGCCCATGGGCACCTCCTGCCATATCCAATATATCCCTTCCAAACTATCACCCTTTCGGATAGGTGCAATGCACCCTCCACCACACACTTTTAGTGAATCGTGGACTAATAATAATAATAATCAATAGGAGTGAACTTGTCAGAGTATAATTCATTGAATATTTTATTTCTCAGTCACAATTTGTCACAGTTTGTTTTAACCCCAAGAGCAAAATACTTATGAGAAGCAATGTTTTAGGTGATTTGTATTAACCCACATTTGCATGGTTTCTATCAGCCACACATATAATACACATCATTTCAGTCTTAATTTAAATTATTCTGAAACACAGAAATGTGAGATGGTAGTATAGTATAGTAAATTTGGAAAATTATGCGGTAATTATAATAATTCCGTGTGGTCATAATGACCAGATGACAAGGTTTCTATTGCCTGCACATTCCGTTCTTGTCTTAGGGTACACACACAAAGGACGCAGGTAGCCTGTGTGCTGGTTGCTGGCGCGAACCTGCGCCGGCCGGTGGAAAGAATGTATCCTTGTTATCAAATGAGCACATTCACAGTGGTGGCAGGTACCACTTCCAAGCGCCTGTAACCAGCGCCAGCCTGCCCACCGGAATGATCAGATCATTCCGGTGGGCATGCTGGCGCTGGTTTTAGGCATTCATGGATGCTGAAATGTTAATTTATATGGTATTTGATAAGTCTCTGACATGGGACAAGAAGGATAAGTTTTGACAGCAACAGAAATGTCGTTGACAGATGCTGCAAGAAAATAAGTTCCGAAATGAATGAAGACGATACGTGAAATAATTTTTATTTGATTTTACACGATTAATATTCTGTTTAATTGAATTCAATTAATGTACTGTAAAGGATTATATGAAAAATATTGCACATAAATATTCTCACACAAATAAGTTCATAATTTTTGTGTATTTATTTAATTAGTATAACTTTACTCATCTGATAGTAATGACCAATTTCTCTTTTGAAATATAGGCCAACGATGTTTTCGATAAACAATGTTCCAGTTTACATAAAATGAAGTAAAATATTCCAAAAGTCATTCTAGTATACTGAAAAGATCTTTGTTCAAATTTCTTCAGCTCATTAAACAAATAATGATATTCACCAAAACTTTCCCTACCACAATTTATTGGATGAATACCAGTTCTTATCTATCTTAATTCAAGAAAGTTTTCTCCATGAGGAGAAAATCCTCCTTTGAGGAGTTAGACGTCTTACTGACAACTGGCAGCTTTACTTGCTTTCTATGTGTTCGCAACCAGTGCGAACCGGCGTCTGCTCACGCAGGCGGAAAAGTGCCGGCAGCCGACGCACGCTACCAGCGTTCTTTGTGTTCGTACACTTAGCCACCTTAAACTAACCTAGTAGTGCTACCAGGTATAGGGGACCTACAGTTTAATGTGGAATCCAAACCACAGAAGTGTTCTGGCATACTCTACATTACACAGCAAGTTGTGGCAGAGGTGAAGAAGGTTGGGTTAAGGTTCTATGAAAATCTCCACTGAGACAGGGATTTGAACTGGGGACCTTTTGTTCCCCAGTCAGACACCTTAACTGCTGAGCCACCAGACGGCAACAATTATGCAGTAATCTTTGTCATATTCTGTGCAGTGTTAGTTTAATGTAAACTTCCAACCAGTTTCCTGGGTATTTTTGTTACAAGTAAGGGAGAACCAACTCACTATGTGAGTAATATTTATCATTGAGTGTTCCATTTTATTCAACTCTGGGCAAGCTTCTGCAGAATTAAATTTGTGATTGTTTGCAGTAGATCTGTTTTGGATTGCCATATTATTTTTTTGTTCCCAGTATCTGAATATTTTCCTTCCCTCAATGAGAAAAAGTTTTCATCTGTTTTGTTGTGCATATATCGTGTTTATTTTTTACCCATTTATTATTGTTTCCCTCCATTTTGCACACAGTTTGAAACATTTTAGTGTATAATTGTCAAACAAATCACTTTTTGATATTTGCTTAAATCAGCTGTTGTTCAACAGGGTGGACACGTCACCCCCAAGTCAGGCTCGCCAGTGCGGCCGGGCTCTGTCGGCTGGAGTGGACCTCCACCTAGGGAGCAGATTCCAGATTTTCCACCAGTGCAACCACTGCACCCTGATGATGATGAAAGTGGTGACAGCAGTGACGGCACTGGCTCTGTCAAGAGACAGAAGCTCTAGAAGTGATGAACTGCACTGATTACTAGAACAACGAAGACACATCTCACATTCGTATATTTACATGTCACTTATTGATTAGTCTGCGAATCTGATCTGAAGCAAGTAAAGAAAGTAATATCAAAATAGTGATGTACTGTGTGCTACAAAAATAAAAATGTGAAGTGTGAGGACAAAGTTATCAGTGAATACCTGATGGCCTAAGCACAATGAATAGACAGGTGGCTTTCTTCCATTTATAATTCTTCACATCTTCTTATGCATTATTTGCTTAAAATAAGTCAGAAGTGTTTAGGTAATAAACAAAAAATATGTGTGAATGATTAATTTTAGTGTTGTGAAATTAATTTTTTTTCAAAAACAAGCACTTAGAATGCTATATATAGGTTCCGTTCCCTACTATTTGTGTATGCATCGATGTGACTTTTGGGCTTTTGTTCCTTACTTCATTATTTTTGTTGTTTAATTGGTGAGCATTTTACCATCCTATTACCTGCTTGTTGTTAATGTTGTTCCTAATTAAAAGTGTATTTGGCCAATCACAGTGTATTGTTCATTCTATTAAGTGTATACACACAAGCAGTCTGAGTTGGGCTGTAAAGTTGTCAAAGACAGAAACTGATGTTAAGTTTTTTGCAGTTGAAATTTAATAAATATAGTATTTTAGTATATTTAATTTTACTAGCTCAATTTAAAGACTAGAATTCTTTGTCAGCCATTTCAGTATAGCAAATCATATTCAACAGTGCTAAATTTGTTGACAATTGTTTTGAGTATTCTGTGAATTCTCATGAAAAACAGAAACTGAACTGCACTTGGACTGTTTTATGTGTAATTATTATAATAGATGAAGTATCTACAGAATTAGAATGTAACAAATTCTTGAACTGTTTATATTTATTATTATTTTAACCATATTCTATTTCTTTTTCTCCGCTGATATATTAGTTCATTACTTTCTCAAATCTCATGTGTCGGCATCCTTAGCATTTGTATTCATTTTTTGCAGCTAATTGCTATATTTGTGCTATTTTACAAGCCAGGTTTGTTGGCTAAGATTATTCTTTCAAAGAATGACTTCATGTCAGGAGATTATTTAAGAATGTATAATAATTTCTCTCACTTTGTTACATGTCACCAAATATTTGTCTGCCAAACAGACAATTTGTTTTAATGGATTTGTAATTTGGTTTTTAGAAGTTGACTGTAAATCTAAATGTTGTGATGTATTTCAGTATTTGTACCTAATGCTGTTGTAATTTGACTTAGTATGCCTTAAAACATACTTGGGAACCATCATACATGTTAAGAACGGATTTTGATCCTGCGAGTATATGTTGAAGGGTATTTACTCCATATGTCTCCGTTACAGTCGTTTCTTCAAAATGAGCCCAATTTTTGAGATATTTGTGTGCAAAAGTATCCTAATAACATTTAAATATTAAGATTCTTAATCTGTAATTCAAAGCTTTAATGTGCTGTACGCTGTAAGGCACCTGCTTCCTATTTTATGAATACAGGTTCAAATCCCCATACTGCCAAATATTTTTTTATTTTTTTTATTTTCTTAAATCATTGAGTATTGATTTTATTTTAAATTCATTTACATATTTTATTAAGTGAAATAACATGGCTATTTGGGTGCACAGATCCAAAAAAATGGTAGAAGAATTACGTGACAAATTCAGAAACGTGATTGTAACTTTTTCAAAATCCGGGAATTTGTTGAGAGAGATCTATAAAGAATATTTAAATAATATTTAACTACCATATGTATAAAAGAATAATTTTGTTTTGATTATTGATTCATGGCCTGGAGAGACTGACTCAACGATATACAATGAGATCTTTGAGAATGAAGGTGGGGCATGCTCATACACATTAAAAATAATTCCTCCCATATCTACACTGATATGCTTACCATGCGATGTTTATTTTTTTAGAGAAATATAATCATTTGTTAGAAAAATCCAGAATGTACCAACAAAACTGAAATTTCAAAAAGAAATATATTCACATGAAAACATGGCTCAAATACGTTCTTTAACAACGCATCAACTATCTGCACCTGTATTCTGCCCAATGATGTGGTATGGTGTGCAATTGATTGAAGATAAAGGTATTTTCAGAAACATTAGTGACGTTTCTTTCTCAGTGTCTTTATTAAAAAAGAAACGTGCATGTGGCATTTATGGAATGCGCTTGGTACCAACTGGAAATATATTTTGAATGTTTCTTTGATAATTAGAAGCTACAAATATGTTCAACAGAGGAAATGGAAAATTAACCAAATATCCATTTTAAAGGTGTAGCATTGTAATAAAAATTGTTTATTGTATCTTTTGTAAGCAATTATATTATTGTAACTAGTGTTTTAAATATATTCTGCATAATAAAAATACATAAATGAATTTTAAATAAAATAAAACAATACTTGATGATTTCTGAATATAAAAAAAGAAATACAAATATTTTGTGGTATGGGGATTTGAACTCAGGTTTGCAAATTGGGAAGCAGGTGCATTACCACATACACCATGGTAAAACTTTCAATTATCAGTTAAAATCTTAATATTTAAAAGTTATTAGGATATTTATTCATGCACATATCTCAAAAAATAGTTCTCATTTTGAAGAAATAAGTGTAACACAGACATGGAATAAATACCCTTCAACATATACGTGGGGGATTGAAATCCAATCTTAACATATCTGATGGTCTCCAAGTTAGTCATACTCCATTTTCATTTCTCATTACTGGGGAAAAGGAAAGATGTGTGTCTGGTTTAAATTTATAGATCTAAACAACTCATTACTAGTAAATAACTTTACAAATACCTAATTTCAGTTTGAGGCAAGAAATATGTTTCTAGCTCTACAATAATTTCATTTTTAGAACAGCATGATTTACAAATAAAGGCATCAAAGTGTATACACAATCAACCAGTAGTGAAAGTACCAACATTTTGCAGTGCATATATTCTTGTAATGTACTCCATCCATTCATAAACAATTAATGTGGAATATGAAAAAACAAAAAAAAAACAAAAACATACTGGTTTCTCATTGACTACAGATCTGTTTAATCCCTACATTGGGAATTATAATTGTACGATCAGTCAGACTACGGAAGGATGAAAAGACAAAACATTCAATTCATTAGTAACAGCTGAGTGTTTTGATATGGTATATCTATTTTTCCATTATACAGAACTATGTTTCTGTGTGACAAATTGATATGATGTTAACTGAGACTTGGTGCATACAAAATTTTTCACTGGATGAATGCATTTATCATTATTGAATAAAAAGAGTGTGTGGTTTTATGTCTTACAGTTGCTTGAAGTGTATTATCTCAATATTATAACATTGATGCCTTTGGTTAAGATTAATTAATGGTTTAGCTAGAAAATAGTGGAAAAGCTTTGTTTCAAGGAATAGGAGTGATGACAGCATTAGCTTAGCAGACTTCTCTGAACTGCTAGTACATTTTACATACCAAGTTTTAAACATATGAATACAAAACAGGGATTTAATGGTAAGCAATACATGTATTTTGCACATTATTTTCTTTAATTGGGGCTTTATATTCATTTGGCACATTTCTAGGACTGTCAAATCCAGAAGCAAAATAACTTGTCAGTATGCAAATAGAGCAACAATATTTACTTATTTCATAAAAGCTGATTAATATTGAGTGAATTTGTTTTACACGTATATATATATATATATATATGATGGAGATAAAAAATTTCATGGACAATTTATGTGATGGTCTGATCATGAATTTCCTTCAGTGTAGCATATAGTTCCTTCTAAAGAATATGTTTGTGTAAAGTTCTGGATGGAAATATTACTTTGTATTACATAGTTTCCAACTTCTGCATGAACTGTTCCATTACTAACATCACACATGTTGCTTTCATTTACAGTATAAGGCCCTAGGCTGTATTTATCACTCATTTTCGCCACAGAATGTGGCAAACTTTCTATTTGTGTTGGTGAAATAGCACAAAATTTATATGGGGTTGTTTGCAGTTCTTATTAGCTTAGTGACTGCGAACACGTGAAGTATTAAATCACACGACACTTATAAATGGCTATATGAAACCTTTGTCATATAAAACAGTTTCAGTAGTTGCATTATGCATTGCTGAAATTGTTTTTTTGTTGATTTCAAGGCAGCAGACTGACCTATGGTTGGAAACTGCTCTAGAAATAGATAGTTGATTTGAAAAGCTTGGGTTTTTACTGCATTTTGCTTTAATTATAAATTTTAATTACTTTTAACTGAATGTCTCAGTACCTGACTTGGGAGATATATTCCTAAGTTGTCAGTAATGTTTTCATTTTGTAGACTTTCTACTTATAAATTTCCTAACCATTCATAGAAATTTACTTTCTGCTGCCTTGATAAGACCATAAGTCAACCTTTTCAACTAACCAAGGATTTGCCTCTCTGTAACCATACTAGAGCATTACTGCATAAAACTTGATATGAGTTGTTAAAAATCAAAATTTGAAATTTTCTAATTGGATTGTCATTTCAGATTTTTTTTTCTGAGCGGGTAAACATCATTTAAACTATATTTAATGTACATTTCTCTGAGTTTGCAAGCAGAATATTCTAGTGTAGCTATCATCTCCTCTTCAGTAAAAAAAAAAAATCACCAGAGCATAACTGGTTTTTTAAATTTGTTGTTGTTGCCTACAGATGGATGTTATACTTTTATTTTACAAGTTTTAGGAAGTATTTATTGAGACCAGCATGTGTTTAAAAATGGGAGAATCTGTATTTTGCAAGTTCTCTTATGCCTTTCTATTCTTATTAAGCACTTTATTTGCCTCATTAGAAGTTAAGGGATCTGCTCTATTGGTATCTACTTGTATTTTGTTTTTAATTTACCATAGCTTTTGGTATAAATTCTTCAACTTGGTTTGGAATCCGAATTAAACTGTATGTACCCTATACCTGGTAGGGTTACCAGGTTAGGTGACTACAATGAAGGCTCATTGCACAGCTGGTAGGAAACTCTGTTACTCGGTCATTGAGACTACAACAAATTATTGGTATACTGTTGCTCTTTGTAACATGTGTCCTTGCCTATTATTGCACATGCTATTCCGATGTCTTATTACCTGAAGCTTAAAATCCAGGCAACCATTTATGTCACTTACGTTTTACTTATATATATATATTTCTATGTTCATTGTTCTAAGTAGTCTTACTATTACTCATTCTCTGTTGTATGCATCCTAGCATCATCAGTTTTTCTTTGTAAATGATTTAAATATGGAGTTTTCTTCTCTTCTACTACACTTGCTACTGTGTTGTATCAAATACATACTTTTTTCTTTCTGTAATTAACTTTTGAATTTCATTGGTGTTTTGTACCCACTTTATTTGCACACTCTTTGTTGTATTTTCACTCTTTATTTGCATCTGAGAAGTTACTTTATAATGGCAGAGAGAAGTAGAATCTTTTCTTTGAAACCTTTAAGACATGGTGCTTGTGTGTGGTACCTTTTGTCTCTCCCCATCACTTCTGTTATCATTTGAAATATGGTTGGCTAAATCATTCGTTCATCTATCAAGAAGATTCCGCACACACCTCATCAAGATCTCTCTTAACACATGTCTGTCTTTGATCATAGTTGTTGCCTTTTCATTTACAGTTACATAGTTGATTATTGACTTGAACCTCTCTTCAGTATATTGTTTAACATATGAAAAGAATTCTCTTATAATATGTCCATTTGAGTTATTAGTAAAAATTTCTGGGATATTTATTACCTGTCATAAAGGATCTTCTTCATTTTTGGATTCTAATCAGTGTTTTTCAGTCTCATTAATTTCTTCTGTCTTTCAAATCTTTCCTGAGTTCAGTAATTTTTCATGTAAATCGTTATATTTCATAATAATAATGATTGTCAGGGATACACTTTAGGAGTGTTCTGCCTCCTTTATTGGCAAAGTTTCAATTTGCTGCACATTTCACATTTGCCACAGCCTGATTGTAATCCTAGTGGCTAGTGGGGACCTGCAGTTTTATGAGGAAACTAAACCATGAAGCATCCCAAGTCATCTTCACATGTGCGGCACAGTCTTTGCAGGAGGTAAATATTATACTAATTGCCTGTGAAAATTCTGGCCAATACCAAATTTGAAATGGGAATCTTAAGATCCTCATTCATATACATAACCACAGTGCCACCAGATTACACTCTAATATTCCATGTACCAATAAAATTTAATCTATAATTCTTAATCATTTGTACTCACTGTTGAAAATTTCTTTTTCAGTAATCCTTTTCATCAGTATCTTTTGAAGCTTTAAGTTAACTTTTTACACAGATGGATTATTACCATTACACTGCAGTCACATATTAGTGGTTACAAACTGTGTCAGTTAATGTTTGAAAAATAAAATTGTGCTGACAAACTATAATTCCCATCAAATTACACAACATGACGCTTGTTACATAGTTTTATGTTGGATGTATGGGTTTTATTTTGGTACATCAAAGAGAAGCTGTAGTGTTCTGTTAACTGCTAACTGGGTCTTACATCATACAACACTGAAATACACTGATTTGAACACAACCGTGCATTTTGTGGAATAAGCAGTGTTCATTTCAAACGTATAAAATAAATAAACATAACAGCATATGCCACTGTTTTTTCTAGTAAATAACAAACAGAGTCCATTGTACTGAAGATCTGAATGTCAGGGATCTTGGTTGCTATTATTATTTATATAATCCTTGTGTGAACGAAGGCTTTCCTGGTGTGTCACTGAAACATAATCATCATCGGTTTGCTGCCAGATTGTGTTGACGAAACTAGTCACTTGTATAAAGATTGTGTTTAATAACAGCTGAAATTCTAATAATAAATTATAATACAGACGTTTAGAATACAGACGTTTAGAACAGAAAAAAAAATCAAATTAATGTATGGCATTGCTGGCCAGGAGACCCAAAAGGATTTTTCGTCCGCCAGGTGACAGGGTTTTTGATTCTCTGCGCAGTACACCTCTTGTTATGGTTAACTAACCTAACCCACTAATCCTGTGGGTATAGGGGACTTAGGCTTAAAACAGAATCTGAACCACGGAAGCATTCTGACAATTCAAATCGCACAGTATGGTGTGCCGAAGGCAGTACCGGATTAACCACGTAGCAGGAGGTAGCAAATGCTACTGGCCTTGTGCCTTCTAGAGGGCCTCGCGCCTCCTAGGGTGGGCCCCCACCCTGGCTACTAGATGGACGACCTTTTTTTTTTAAGCTCTATTTTTCCCGGGATGGTAAAAAACAAGGGCCCCAGGGCCTCTACTTCTCATTTGCTACAGGCCGCGCGCTGTCTTAATTCAGCCCTGGCCGAAGTTGAATGTCAGATTAAGGGCCTTTTAAACTTTCAGATGAGACTGGAATTCGCAGTAACCTTTCAATCTCCAGTCAGGTGTCTTAATCACCGAACCACCAAAATGGTATATTTAGAACTGAGAGTAACATTTATTAAAGGCGATTTTATTGGTAAGCGTTTTTTCACTTGCTGTTCTGAACCATAAGGCAGTAAGTAGTGGTCAGTGCCGGATCTCGGGGGGTGCAAACCGGGGCACTTGCCCTGGGTGGCAACTTGAGGAGGGTGGCAAAATTGTGTTTGAAGGGAAGTGATTTAAGTTTTTTTAGCAGTGCTTCTACCCTGGTTGACAACAATAATGCATGTGGTGACAATCAGGACATTGACACTCAGGGTTGGGATGGTAACAATGGGGGTGACCATCACAATTTTTGCACCAGCTCAGAAAATTCCTAGATCTGCCACAGGTATTGGTTTCCCTTGATGGAATATTATTGGTTCTGCCTGATCTTAGGTGTAATACTGAATGGAATCATGACACAAATCCTTCTTCCTCATTAAGTTTTCATATTTGCCTAAGTTAACACACTCTGTTATTAGCTATGACAAAGGTTTGCATTCCACTCAGTTAAAATCTGAGGTGCCTCAGCAATTTTTCTCTGTCATCAGTTACAGCCTCTTCAGTGTTAGCTTAGTGCCATTTGTCAAGGCTGAAATAGCTTTGAATATCTAATATCCCAGAATGCAAGAGTTTTTCGTGAGGCAGTGTGGCCATTGTTCAAGCTTTGAAACATTTTATTAAAACACTAATAACACCTAAGTTTTTTGGTTGCTCTCTTTGTAAGCCCAAGTAGACTGCAGAAACATTTTAATTTCTTATTTCACATAGTGACAGAATAGTTATCATTATAAAATATTATCTGCCTATTAAATTGTATGTAGGTTACATACATCAATTACTGCCCATGTCATTAATAACTTTGCATTAACAAGTCAGTATAACTTAAAGAAGGGAAATAATATTAGTTTTTAACGAGTAATAAAATAATGTCAATTACAACTAGGTATGATGAACGTTTAAATTAATCACTAAATGATGCTCCTTTGATTTTCACAAATAAATATCGTTGAAGAAAAATTTTTATATTTCACTAGCTGTTATATCAAGTAAATGGAACCATATGGGCAAGATTTTAGTTTTAATGCATTGGAATACTGCACCAGTGGATGATGTTTGTACGACATTGTTTGCAAATGAAGGGTGGTTCCTCATTTCTGTCTAAAAGAAATTACACAATTCACAAACAGAATGAAGAAGTGAGCACTAAAAAAAAATTACATTGTTGCAGATAGTTATTGGCACCACTGCCTCCCTTGTAATAACACTAAAGGTGACAATATTGTTGTCTATTAAGAGTTCAGTGAATATAGAACTAAAATGAGAAATAAAAGGGAACGATTTGAACTATGAAATGGCTAAGATGTTTAAAAAATAATTCATTTTTTAAAAGTTGCATAATAAATATATTTGGGTGTTAATAGTGCCTCAAAACGAATAAAGTGTATCTGCTTAGTAATGAAACTTTTGTAACTTCTCTGTATCATAGCATATACATACATGCTATTCTTCATTCTAAAGATGCTGTTCTGTCTCAGCTGAAAAAAGTGAAACTGACACATTTGAAACCATTAAAATATATATGTCAATTAACTCTTCAGCCTCTAAAAAAAAATTCCTAGATCTCTTTCCTGATTTTGCTGAGTGTTTCATCTATTGCCCTTCTTTGCTAATCTCTTCGTTTTCATTTATAACCTACCTTTTTGGTTGCCACCTCCATTACCACTTAATATTTTTATTTATTAGGTTCTAAACTGTCCAAGTGATACACTGCATCTTAGTGTGATATGTTGATATTTTGACTAAAATGCCTCTGCATTCTTTGAGGGTAGAAGTTCTGCTCTGGAAGATGGCTAAAGCATCAGCCTTTTTCACCAGGGTGAAGCACCACCTACACAGTCTAGAAACTGTTTATCCATTATGGTCACTTCATTTTCAATGGCCTCCTGTAACACCTTAGTTCAAATGTGTCAAGATTTTTCTTTTCTTTATAACAACCCAAAAGTCCAGTCTCATTTTCTATGAAGTTCTGTGTATCTTGCAAATAGATTTACAAATTTTTTTGAGTCATATGTCAATGTTTGATGTTGAAAAATTTCTCCTTCTGAAGAAGGTGCTGTTAATAATCACTGCTGTATTCATCACTTGTAAATTTACTTCTTAAAAAAGAGAATTGTGTTCAGACTTTAACACTGTGTATCCTGATTTTGATATTTAGTGTATTCTAATTGTGATCTGAATTCTTTTAATAAGGACTTTATGTAAAGTACAAAAATAAGCAAAGTGGTAAAAGAAAGGACAAAATATTGGAATAAACACATTAGTTGAATTAATGGAAAAAAGATGTTGAAAAAGTCGGGCAGTATTGGAATATTTTGAAACATCAGCAAAGATGAACACAAAAAGAAATGAAAAAGAGAGATAGAGCCAAGAAAAAAGCTGAAACCAACAAATAAAAGAATAAAAAGCTTCTTTAAAATCCAGAATGTCATTAAGATATCATTATCGTTCTTGCTTTTTAAAAAATATTAATTGTTATGTCAGGATTATTTGTTTTTTTGCCAACAGTTTTTTCTAAAGAAAAATTGACTTTGTCTAATACTTGTTCAATTTTCACATTCTTCTGTGTATAATCCTATTTCCTTTTGTAGCTTGTGCTGTCAGACTGATGAGGTCATTTACATGTTTGTCAAAATTATGTCTCATTTGGGGGGAAAGATGATGCTTTTGTGAAAATCTCTAATCGTATTTTTTGCATTCAAATGCTTCAAAAATTCATCTCCTCCCCTTTTTGCACTTATGTCTTTATCCTCATTGATATCAAGGTTTGGGGGGCAAGTAATGGCAAGGAACATGCCGTTTTTAAGGACCCATCCTGGTATTCCTCTGGAGTGATTTGGGGAAATTCAAATCTGGATGGCCGGAGGGAGATTCGAACCTATGTTCTGCTGAATGCGAGGCCACAGCATTACCACTCACACACCACATTCAGAAAACCTTGTCACAATCTGTCTTTAAAATTGGATGGGCTATATAATTTTTTATAATCTTTCCCTCTTTTGAGCACATTGCAGGCATGTCAGATAATACAAATGCCCTATATATTCTCAGCACCAGTCTGTTTTTTAATACATTTTTCTGTCTGCTGAGCCAAGTACAAGTTGTTCAGTTTTATATAATATGGTTTCTTCCCACCTATCTATTCTTATGAGACATTTTCCATCAGCACATTTGATAGTTTTATACCTTTCTGCAGCATCATATTTGACCTTCCCATGTGTTTAATCTATTCTGCCTATTGTCTTTCTTCTTTATCGTGTCTGAGATGTATTGTGTTTCACATCCCAGAGGTCATTCCTCAGCAGGGATCCATAAACAAGATTGATCAATAAATTAAGCATTATTTTCTTGCAAAGTTGACGTATACTATTGCCATAATATGGTTAATGCAAGCTTGGTTTTGTCCATGTCAGTTTGATTCTGTCACTGAAACATACATAGTAAATTCCACTTAACTATTTTATTATTAATTACAAATATAACTCTTTGATTTTGATGTAATTTCTGTGCAAATTACTGTATAATACTCAGGTCAGAAATATTGTATCCTTGTAAATAACCACACTAATCACAAAAAAGTTAGGCGGAAGTTGATCTTTCTTCTTTTTTAATCCTCTCACTTGTCGACCTCATTTAAACATTTGCACTCTCCTCCCCTACCCAGGGTTCTGGTTTGGGAACTTCTTTAGCCCTGTGATATTTCACCCAAGAAAGAACGAACAATCATATTCTATGTTTAGAGGATTACATTTTCGTCAAATACACTATAGGTCTCAAATGCAGTGATTTTCCCTGGCTAATGTTATTGGTTATTCCTGATTCTTCAGCCAATAGAAGCCATTTCCAACCACAAGGATAACATGGTACTTTGGATTACTTCATATTTCTTTACTAAGTTATTAAGAGGCTGTTTTCAAGCATTAGAATGGTAAAATAATGAATGTTTTGGCTGTTCAAATGGGGTGTAATATGTATTATTCTCACTTACGTAACTGTTAAATTTGGATTTTATTTTTTAATTGAGAATAATGCAGTAATCAAAATAAACTAAAATGCTAGTAATCACTATCAGACCTTAGAATTCAAAAAAACTGAAAGATAATGATTTGTCTTCAGGAAAGGGAGAAGCAATTGTCATCAAACAAAATTGAAAACGACAGCATCCATTTGGCAGGTTTTTGTTAAACTTGCTACACTGAGTTGTGTCTAGGCAGTCATTGTCATCAAGTTTCCAGTAAATATGGTATATTTCAGGAAGGTTATTGAATGAAATGTTTTAAAAAAAGACAGAAACACATATATCAAAAACTAATCAGATAGAGCTACTGAAATAGACTACGATTTATAAATTTAACTGAATACAGGCACATGATGAAAATAGGAAAAATTGTTTCCTGGGACCAAAATCATGGAAGAGCTGTGGATATCACAAAATATATTTTGAACAAACCACTGCACAACCTGTATACAAAATTATGTATTGGAAGTAAAAAGAAAATGATGATGAAATTTTCAGTTGGTATTGTTTAAACTGAAGGCATATTTTATTATCCATCTTAATCATGATTTTAATACTTTCTTATTTTAGTTTATTTGGGTACCTAAAAATAAATATTACAATCATTAACACTTAAATGTAATAGAAAAAACAGATAACATACTAATAGAGCAGAGCCTAAATTTAAAATTATCATCACTCTTATATTGATTTAACTGTATGATATTTCACTCAAACATCAAAATACAACTTGTAAAATAAAATTATTGGGATATACAACAGTTCCTTTAAAATAAATAGTTGGGTTTAAATTTCCAATGTTATCTGTTTGTTTGCTAGAGTTCCTGCTTTTTTCTGAAATGTGACCAAACTATAAAAGTTAGATAAAAAATGATTTGGCAATATTAAATAAAGGATGTTGAATTCAGTCATAAATAGTTGATATGATATGGAGATATTGGTGCTAATACTCTCAGATGATGTGTATTCTGTTTTTCCTCTCTCTCCCTTTTTTTTTTTTTCTTTCTCTCTCTCTCTTTTTTTTAAACTGGTGCTTAACATCTTGAAAACAGGTTTGGGAGTACAGAGGGAGAAGGGGGCATTAGAGACAGTCTATGAGTGTTACCAACTGTCTATGACTCATTTGAGCTATTTTCTAAAATTGTGTTCTGTTTGTGAAACAGGTTATTTCTTAGGTGGAAGGGACGCTGTCATATTACTCGTGAATAAGAAGTATGCTTCTTTTTTCAGATCATTAGAAAAGTGAATAGCTTTCTTCAGTGAAGAGTCAGTCTGAGATGTTTTATGTGGCTATTTAGTTTTGTATAAAGTTAACATATTTTACATTTTTATGTTACTTTTTCTGTATGGCAGTTTGACATTTTGTTAGAGGTATACTTAATAGTATTTTCAGCTTACCAAAGCAGTGTGTATCTTGTCTCAAACAGCAGGAAAATACACCCCAATGCTTTCTTAGCACAAAGATGTTTCAAAGTTCTCTGCAACAGCGAATTAGTTACTGGTTGTGGTTGCTACATTGTAGTAGCATAGAAAAAGGTACCTATAGCAATTACTTCAGCTGTTAGTACAGCATATTTGACAGTCTTCCAGATGAATAAGATTTCTGTAACACACACTTCTTTTATAACTTATCTTCAGGTCAACTGTTAAAATTTGTTTTGCTCATCATTCAGTGAAAAAATCAATTAATGTGCCTGTAAATACTGGTATCACACCTGACTGTGGTGATTAAGTTTTTAGTTTGTGTCCCACCAATGCCATGTGTAAAAAGTAGTATAAAGAAAAGTAGTTGTACCTATTTACATTTTAAGATGAATTGTACTATCCCATTATATATAAATGTTATTCTTCACTTAAATGTGGATTAAACAAATGTTTGTTTTTATCCTTTTACATGAACACACACACACACACACAGAGAGAGATGGGAGTATGAGAGTGAGTGGATGAGTGAGTGTCTTTATAAACAGTAACTGATACCTATAGTATTATTTAGTACTGTTACATAACAAAATCATTGTTTAATTTTAATTATTTATAAAGGTGAAATAAACATTTGTTTCAGTCCAAAATATACAAAAAGTGGTTCTCTAACACTTATACATACTCATCTGTTTAATATGCATATAAATATTTATTAGTATATGAAATTTAGAAATACACAACGAAATTTTATATTATATATTTACCACCAATATTTTAATTTACCCTATAAAATTTGAAATAAAAATATCTTTATAAAGCGTACTTGAATGTACTAAAATATTTTTCAGAAGGTATTAAAGGTGGAGCATGTTTCATCATGACAGTGCTACTCTAATGGTGAATATTGTGCACATCACAGGTATACTCTGTTCCACAGTCTCCCATGAAAGTATACGATTTTTCACTATACGATTATAAATATCTATATTTGCATAAGGTTAAATGTAAAATATGTAATGCCTTATTTTACAATATAGTGGTAAACAGTGGAGATGTTATATCACTTTCATTCATGCAGCTATATTCTAGAGAATGTATGAAAAACATATTTTGGTTTCTTTACATTGTAACATATAGAATGTAGTTTAATTGGACTCATTGTGTATAATAATTGGTAGAACTGTAATTTTGGTACTTCATTTTTCTTAGTTGAAATAAATGATTTAGAATTTCATTCTTGTAGCATTTAAGCATGTAAAAGAAATAAAAAATAATTGGTTTCCGTTTAACTTTGTTTTACCACTGTCATCTTTTCATTATTTTTACTTCAGCATTGGCAGTTTAAAATAAAATTAAGTTGTTATTTGATGACTACCCTGTAGCTGTTGTCAGTGAAATAAAATAAGAAACGTGTTCTAATAACTAGATCAGCAGTCCTTTTGCCTATCATCACATAATACAAGTGGTGAGCTTTGTTTAAAAATCTCATCAATTTTGTTTTCATCAACTATTAAATTTAAAAAAAATTAACATGATTTTATAATTGTTATAAAATCTTTTTTAAAGAGAGGGATTTCTCGTAATTGCAATAATCTTCATGGACTGAAATCTTGTATTTCCAAGAATGGGACTAGCATTTATGAGTAAATTTTATTCAAGAATTGCTTGTTCTGTAAACTATAGAAAATATGTAACAATTACAGTAATAAAAAGAATGAAAATAAGGAAGGATAGGGATAGTAAACCTATACACTTTTCCTTATATGAATACAGGAAGGCCACGAAAAACACCTAATGTGAATACACTTTACAGTATTTTGCTAAAAGCCATAACTATATACAGGGATGACACACATGGCAAGGGGAGTGGATGTGCATACTGAACACTGAATGCTGTGATGTGGCATCTTTCTGGAAGCATTGAAACTATTTATTCCTGCCAAGAAGCATTCGATTGTACAGTAGAACTCCAATTATCTGAATCAATTGGGACCGGACCCTATTCGGATAGTTGGATTTTTTCCGAAAAAGAGTCTATTTTAATTAATTCCTGTATGTATATTGAAAATGGGAGAAAACGACTATTTTTAATGAAAAAGAGCTTTCAACTAATTAAATGAAAAGGCAACACTTTTACATCTTAAGTGTACTTACAAGTGCATCTGCTTGACAATGAGAAGTTGCATGTGGTCACACTCAGGCTGACACTCCATCCACTTCTACGCAGTTTCAAGGCCGGCAAATGCTTGACTAGCTGATGGTCCTGTCCCTCCTTCCACTTCGACATTAAGGTCATCTTCTTCCTCGACACTTTCTCCTCTCACACTTTCAGTAGGGTCATCATCATTTAGAATTTCATACCCAGGGTCTGACGAATCACACACCACCCACTCTCCTATATCTTCAGCTCTAACCTCTGAACATCCAGGAATTTTCAAAAGAATGATTCTGAATTCCTTAAGTGACACATCATCCCCATCTTCTCCTGTCTTTTCGTTTTCCTTTATTGAGCTCCTTTCCCTTCCCTTCTCTTCTTCAGTTGGTATGCCTTTCACTTTGTTCCTTGTACGTCTTAAAAAATGCAGTTTGGATATACAGAGATTCGGATAGTCGGAGTTCGGATAACTGGAGTTCTACTGTATTCTAAAATCAGTATAAATATGGTATTGTCAATACATTTAGAATCTAATAATGTACCACTGTAGCCTGTGCAGTGTCAATGGTGGAATAGGAGTAGATACAATCAAGAAAGTGTGTAATCCGTATGAGCATTGCATGTGGGATCATAATCATTGAACTAGAATACTGCATGGCAAATATGTTTTTAACTATACATTGCATAAAAGTGTTACATTACCAATTGGTAATTCACTATAGATAGGAAATTCAAGCAGTATCATACCTGAAAAATTCTTGGCCATGACCATAGCTGGGAATTCCGATTATTCTAAGTCATTGCATCAAATAAATTTTCCAATGTAATTGGAAACTTGTATTTGTCTGTGGGGAATGATAATTGCCAAATTTTCTTGAAATATCTTGTTTTATGGTAGTCATTAGCTTTGCCACATGTGACCAAGGCTAGATAGAAATTCCACACTAAGCCTTTTGCGTGAGTGGTAATGCTGGAGCTTGGCTTTTTGAGAACACAGGTTTGAATCCCTGTCCGGCCATCCTTGTTTTGATTTTCAATTTTTTCCCAAAACCAGGTCATGTGAATGGTGGTATGGTGCCTTCAAAAAGGCCCTGGCCAAATTAAATTCCTTCCTGTTCCTTGTCCCTTGCCCTTTTTTCCATTCCTTTCTTGCCTCTAATGACCTTGATTCAACGAGGTGTAAAAGCCTTAAGCAAGAAAATTAATTTAACTGGGAGATAGAAAGAGTATATGAAAATAGGATCAGGTGCTGATATCCAGAAATTATTCTGTATTTAAGTTGTGTGGAATTTTCATATTTCTGTAAAGCAGACAGTACAAAATATATATATATTAAATTTTTTTTCTGTTACAAAGTCTTTGGTTGGGTCTATTAAATATTCAGTATATGAATTAGAAATGTTCTGCACTCTCTGACTGTGTCAGTACTGTAAATACTTATATTAGAGAAAATAT
This sequence comes from Vandiemenella viatica, assembly GCA_031002005.1. NCBI lineage: Eukaryota > Metazoa > Arthropoda > Insecta > Orthoptera > Morabidae > Vandiemenella > Vandiemenella viatica. Next base: position 146,958,935 of record CM061921.1, read on the forward strand.
ATAGACAAGATGAATTAAAGACCTTAGACATTTCTTCTTCATTTCTGAGATAGATGGCCACTAACTCAAATATAATTAAGATTTGTTATAAATTTGAAAATATATCTGCAATATTGAAGGATTTTATAATAAATTAAAGTGTTTGGTTATAAAAAGTCCATATTTTTATCCTGAATTTCACAATACATTTCTGACACCTAAGTTGTAAAAAAATAAATAAAAAATAAACAGTACTGTGAACAAACTAGAATTAATCCAACAAAAAGTTTGCTAGGTCACCTTCAAAGGAAAATTTATAATAACTCATTACACATAAGACCTTTTTTTTAAACTGCTTAACGTCTCTTAACAGCGAGGTCTTTAGAGACGGAGACTTTCATACTAATTTGTCAGAATTTCCCCTAAGCTTGAAAAAAAGGTTACTTTGAATTTAAAATGTTCCTGACTTAAGTTCTCTAAGTAAAGTTTACAGTTTCCCTCTCTATTCTATTTCATATTTCTCAACACACAATAAAACCACTTCCTTGCTGGTTCTACACCCAATGAACTAAATTGCCATCCCATTGGATATGTGTCCACTACATGCTGTCTCCAGCTAAAATGTGGCCAGGTCACCTCCACTTCTTAATTTATGGCAACAGCTCCTGAAAAATCATGTAACTGTAGCTGGCCAGTCCCCCCCCCCTTTTTTTAAATAAATTTCATCATAATGAGACTTCCTGAATTATGGGTTGCTACCCACCATTTTCAGCCTCACATTATTTTATCAGAAAAATACCAAAATCTTTAATATTGCCCCAACTTTTAAAAACTAACATAAAATTTTCCCCTTATTTTTATAATCACTCATCAAAACCTAGAATTAAATATTACTTTTCCCACACAGTTCATCTCGAGTTTCCTTCAATTTTGTTATAAAATGTCTAAAACAGCAATTTTACCCTTTGAAGATTATTTATTCAATAAGCTGCTATTAGATGAACTATCCTTTCAATCTCTAGCTTCTTCCTATTGTTTTATTTCCCCTTTATGATCTTTACCAAAGAAATTTGAAATGTTTTTATTGTTGCAGTATTCACATACTCTAAAATTCTCTTGTATGCAGTCTTTCCTCATATGCCATATTAATTTTTTGTTTTTGCAATACCAAACATTACTTTCTAAGTCTTCAATTAACTGTAAACACTGTTATCCATGTTATGACGCAACATCTCTTTGTTCTCGTTTAAACTGTTCCTATGTACTAACTGGAATAATTCTTGTATTAAAATTCTTAATTTACCAAATATATGTCAAACTATTTCTTTTTTCCTGTTAAAGCTGTGGGAATATTAATGAAATGAAGCAGAAAAATACAGCCTACATTTGGTTTCCACAAATGCATCCCCTTTCCCACCCCTTAATTTTTACACAAACCCACACTTTTATCAGTTTTCGAAGGAATTTTGCACACATATACTATTAAAAACATAAGAAAAATTCTGTAGACATTAGTTTTACAAAAAACCAATCCCTCTCACCCATTCTACCCCAAAACTACCCCCTCTTCCCCCTTTTACCCCATAATTTAAAAAAACACACAACCGTTCGAGTTTAAACGCTTGCAATTTCCGGTGCGACTCGCATTTGCAATGACCATAGACAAGGCACAGGGACAATTATTACAAGTGTGTGGACTAAATTTGGAAAATCCATGCTTCTCTCATGGAGAACTGTATGTGGCTTGCTCAGGCGTTGGGAAACTATCTGATTTATTCGTGTACGCACCTGACGGAAAAATAAAAAATATTGTGCATCCTAAAGCACTTGAGTAAACATGTTATAATCCAAGGCACCGTACGTAAATATCTAATCTTTACTAAATACAAACGTTCAAATGTATTCATTTAATCTACCTCAAGTCTAGCAATAGCGAAGCATTGCCCGGTCAGCTAGTCTTGTATATAAAAACCAATGTTTGTTTGTGGGTTTGTTCGTCTTCTATGCATTCCTATACCATTTATCAGATTGCAATGAAACTTTGGAGAGGTTTCGAGTGTGCATCTGCGAAGGTTCCTGTGAAAAAAAAAATCCAAAAAGTCATCCCCTATTCCCCATAACACCCCATAATTTAGGCAAAACCACATTTTTTATCCGATTTAGATAGGAATTTGCACACTTATACTTTAAAACAAACAGAAAAATACTGCCTATGTATGGTTTCCGAATATTCATCCCCTCTCCCCCTTTCCAACCCCATTACGTTTTCACCCCATAATTTAGGCAAACCACATTTTTTATCCAATTTAGATAAGAATTTGTACACTTATACTTTAAAAAAGAGAGAGAAATACTGTACACATTAATTTCATAAAAACCCAATCCCTCTCCTCTCTTTCCACCACCTTAATTACCCCCTCTTCCCCATAACGCCCTATAATTTAAACAAACCCGCAAACCGTTCGTCCGATTACGGCGAAGCTATGGTGAGTTGTCGAGTTGGCATCAGAGATGGTTCCCAAAAAATAAAATTCCAAATAACCACCCCCTCTTCCCCATAACACCGCATAATTTAAAAAACCCAATAGATTTTGTCCGATTTCTACCGATATTTGCACATGTATACTGTAAAACAAACAGAAAAATACTGCCTACTTATGGTTTCCAAAAATGCATCCTCTTTCCCCCTTCCCACCCCCTTAATGTTCACACAAACCCACATTTTTTATCCGATTTCGATGCAACTTTGCACACGTATACTCTAAAAAAACAGACAAATACTGTAGATAATAGTTTTACAAAAACCCAATCCCTCTTCATTTTCCACACCAAAATCACCACTCCTCTTCCCCCCTTACACCCCATATTTTTTTTTTAAAAAAATACAGATTTTATTAGATTTTAATGGGAATTTGGACACACATACTTTAAAACTAACAGAAAAATACTGCCTTCATATGGTCTCCAAATCACAACCCCATGCCCCATTATCGCCCCCTTAATTTTTACTCAAACTCACAATTTTGATTCGATTTTGATGGTATTTTGTACACATATACTTAAAAAAAATAGAAAAATACAACAGACATTAGTTTTACAAAAACCCAATCCCTCTCCCCCTTCCCACCTCTTAATTTTTACACGTACCCACACTTTTTATACGATTTCGATGTAACTTTGAACATGTATACTTTTTTTAAAAAATAGAAAAATTCTGTAGACATTAGTTTCACAAAAACCCAATCACTCCCCCTTTTTCCAACCCTTCATTATTGTCAATGTTCTTTATACAAAGCTACAGTTCCTATCCAATTTTGAAGTAAGTTTGCACACGCATACTTTAAAATAAACAGAAAAATACTGTTTACATTCGCTTTGCCAAAACTCATCCCCACCCCTTCCCCCTTTACCCCTTTCCTATTAAAGTCCAGTGATCTTTATTGAAACCCACAGTTTTTATCTGATTTCGATGGAACTTTGCATTGGTATACTTCAAAATGAGGAGAAATTCGTTATAAACAACCATCTGCTCTCCCCCTTTACCCCAACCTCCTAATTTTTGTCAATATTTCATACACATCCCAAAGTTTTTATACAATATCGACAGAACTTTGCATACACAAACTATAAAACAGAAAAATATGGTCTATATTTACTTTACTTCCTCCCTTATTTTTTGTCAGTGTTTTTTATACATACTTACTATTTTTATCCGATATCGATGGAACTTCACATACCTATACTTTAAAACAAGGAGAAAAAAACTGTCTACATTTGGTTCGCAAATCCCAATCCCTCATCCGCTTTAGTCCCTCCTCTCTTAGTTTCCACTGTTCTTTACACTAACTTTATTCAATGTGGTTGGAAATTTGCACATGTTTAAATTGAAGCAAAGAGAAGAATGCTGTCTATCTTTGTTTTACAAAACCTACTCACTTTTCCTATCACCCTAATTAAGAAAAATTTACACTTGAAACCATTCAGTTTTTTGGTAAATATCTAAAAAAAACTGGAGAAATTCGACAAAGTAGATAGCAACATTATTAAAGTACACATTATTTCCTGCAAAACAACACTGGACAGATTACAATCGGACAATTGCTCAAGATATTGAAAATTGAATTTTAAAAATTATTTTAATGTTTTGTGACGACAGAGAAATCTACTGTTTTTATTTTATGTCAAAGGAAGTTTGCACACATATACTTTAAAATAATTGAAAAAATGTTTATATTTAGTATAGAAAACTGCACCAGTGCTCCCGTTTCACCCCTCTTAAGACTGATTTACACGTGCAACTTTTCTGTGTTATCTCTGTCATATATCTCCAAACAAAACTCAGATTTTTTTGTATATATGCTGATTGGAATCACTAAAAACACTGCATATCCAAGACCATTGCATTAAACTTGAAACTGAATGAAACAGTAATTAAAATGTATACATAAATATCTAATTTTTACTTAATACAAACTTTCAAATGCATTTGTTTAATTTATATGTGTACTAAAGTCCAGCAATAGTGTAGCATTGCCGGGTCAGCTAGTCTTCTATTATATAAAAATGCAAGTCTGTCTGTTTGTACTCTATGCGCTCCTAAACCGTTCGTCCGATTACCGTGAAACTTTGGCGAGTTGTTGAGTGCATGTCCGGGATGGTTCCTAAGAAATAAAATTTCCATAAAACTACCCCTTCTTCCCCATAAACCCCCATAATTTAAAAAAACCTACAAATTTTATCCGAGTTGTACGGAAATTTGCACACATATACATTAAAATAAACAGAAATACACTACCAACATTTAGTTTCCAAAAACGCACCCCCTTTCCCCCTTCCCACCCCTTGATTTTTACACAAACCCACACTTTTTATCAGATTTCAAAGGAATTTTGCACACACACATTATTAAAAAAATAGAAAAATACTATAGACATTAGTTTTACTTCTCACCCTTTCTACCCCCAAATCCCCCCTTGCACCCCATGATTTAAAAAAACTCACAGATTTTATACGATTTCGATGGAAATTGGCACACATTTATTTTAAAACAAACCGAAAAATACTGCCTGCATATGGTTTCGAAAAACACAACCCCTTTCCCCCTTCCCGCCCCCTTAATGAATGTACTTTTCTTTGTATCTTCTCTATGCGCTACTAAACCATTCATCCGGTTATGGTGAAACTTTCGCGATTTGTTTAGTGTGCATCCGAGATGGTTCCTAAGAAATAAAATTTCCAATAAACCACCCCCTCTGCCCCATAATACCCCATAATTTAAAAACCTACAGATTTTATACGATTTTGATGGAAATTTGAACACATATACTTTAAAACAAACAGAAAAATACTGCCTACATTTGTTTTCCAAAAACGCATCCCCTTTCCCCTCCCTTAACTTTCACACAAACCCACGCTATTTATCATATTTCGAAGGATCTTTGGACGCATATACCATTATAAAAATAAAACAATACTGCAGACATTAGTTTTACAGAAACCCAAACTCTCTCACCCATTCTACCCAAAACCATCCCTTCTTCCCCCTTACACGCCATAATTTAAAAAACCCACAGATTTTAACTGATTTTGATGGAAATTGGCACACATTTACTTTAAAATAAACAGAAAAATACAACATACATATGGTTTCTAATAACACAACACCTCTCCCCCTGTCCACCCCTTAATTTTTACACAAAACCACACTTTTTATCGATTTAGAAGGGACTTAACACGCATAAACTAATAATAAAAAAAAGAAATACTGTAGACATTAGTTTTACAAAAATCCAATCCCGATCCACCCAAAAACCACCCCCTTTTCCCCCTAGCACCCCATAATTTAAAAAACACACGGATTTTATTCAATTTTGGTGGAAATTGGCACAGATATATTTTAAAACAAACAAAAAATACTGTCTACATATGATTTCCAAAAATGCAACCCCTCTTCCCTTTTACATCCCTTTAATTTTTGCGAATGTACCTTATATAAAACTACAATTGTAACCCGTTTTTTAAGGATCTTTGCATACGTATACTTTGAAACAAACAGAAAAATAGTGTCTTTGCCAAAGTCCACGCCTTTTACCACCTCCCCTCTGAATTTCCAGTTATATTTATTGAAACCCACAATTTTTTTCTGACTATGGTGAAACCTTTGTGAGTTGTCGGTGCGCATCAGAGAAGGTTCCTAAGAAATAAAAATTCAGAGAAACCACCCTGTTCAGCACTTTACAACCCTTAATTTGAACAAACCCACAGATTTAATCATATTTCGACCAAAATTTGCACACATATACTTTAAAACAAATTGAAAAGTACTGCCTACATATAGTTTCCATAACCACCCCCTCATCCCCTTGAAATCCCCCTAATTTAAACAAACCCACATATTTTTTCCAATTTTGATGGAAATTTGCACACGTATACTATGAAACATACAGAAAAATACTGCCTGAATATGGTTTCCTAAATGACAACACTTTTTTCCATTACAACTCCTTAATTTTTGCCAGTGTAACTGGAATCACCAAAAACATTGATTATCCAAGACCGTTGCAATAAACTGGAAATCGAATGAAATAGTAATTAAAATTTATTCATAAATATCTAATCTTTACTGGATACAAACTTTCAAATGTATTCATTTAATCTACCTCAAGTCTAGCAATAGCGAAGCATTGCCGGGTCAGCTAGTCTATTATAAAAAAATGCAAGTCTGTCTGTTTGTCCTCTATGCGCTCCTAAACTGTTCGTCCGATTACGGTGAAACTTTGGTGAGTTGTCGAGTGCGCGTCCGGGATGATTCCTAAGGAATAAAATTAAAAAAAAAAATCTCCTCTTCCCCATAACACCCCATAACTGAAAAAAACCTACAGATTTTATCTGATTTAAATGGAAATTTGCACACATATACTTTAAAATAAACAGAAAACCACTGTCTACATTTGGATTCCAAAAACGCACCCCCTTTCCCCATTCCCACCCCTTAATTTTTACACAAACCCACACTTTTTATCAGATTTTGATGGAACTTTACACACATATAGTATTAATAAAATAGAAAAATACTGTAGATATTAATTTTACAAAAACCCAATCCCTCTCACCCTTTCTACCCCAAAACCACCCTCTCTTCCCCCTTGCACCCCATAATTTAAACAACCCAACACATTTTATCCGATCTTTATGGAAATTTGCACATGTGTACTGTAAAACAAACAGAAAAATACAGTCCAGATTTGGTCTCTAAAAATGCATCCCATCTCCCTCTTCCCATCCCTTAATTTCTGCATAAACCTTCACTTTTTATCTGATTTCGATAGAACTTTGTACACATATACTTTTAAAAAAATAGAAAAATACTATAGACATTAGTTTTTTCAAAACACAATCCCTCTCCCCTTTTCCACCCCAAAACCACCCCCTCTTCCCTACTACTCCCCATAAATTAAGAAAACCTACAGATTTTATCCAATTTTTATGGAAATTTGCACAAATATACTTTAAAACAAATTGAAAAATATTGCCTAAGTATGGTTTCCAAAAACGCCATCCCTCATACCCCTTCACATCCCCCTAATTTAAACAAATACACAGATTTTATCTAATTTCTATGGAAATTTGAACACGTATACTTTAAAACAAACAGAAAAATACCGTCTACATATGGATTCCAAAAGGCAACCCCTTCGCCCCCATTACACCCCCTTAATTTTTTGCCACTGTGTCATATATAAAGGTACGGTTTTTATCAGATTTTGAAGGAACTTTAACACACGTATACTTTAAAACAAGCAGAAAAAATCATGTAAATTTGGTTAGCCTAATCCCACCCCTCTTCCCTTTTACCCCCTTCCCTCTTAATTTCCAATGATATTTATCAAAACCCTCAAATTTTTATCGGATTATGATGAAACTCTGTTGAGTTGTAGAGAGCACGTCTGGGATGGTTCCTGAAAAAAAATAAAAAAAAAACAACCCCCTCCACCCCTTAATTTAAACAAACACATAGGGTTAATCAGATTTCCATCAAAATTTTCAACATATGGTATCCAAAAATGCAACCCCTTTTCCCCTTTAAAACCCCTTAATTTTTGCCAATATACCTTTTATAAAGCCAGTTTTTTTTAAGGAACTTTGCACATGTATACTTTAAAATAAACTGAAAAATACTGTCTATATTTGGTGTGTCTAAACCAAGTCTAGCAATAGCAAAGCATTGCCGGGTCAGCTAGTTATATATAAAAATCAATGTGAGTTTTTTTGTCTTCTGTGCGCTCCTAAACCGTTCATCTGATTACAGTGAAACTTTGGTGCTTTGTCGCGAGCATTTCGGTGGTTGTTCCTAAGAAACGAAATTTCCAAAAAAAAACACCCCCTCTTCCCCATAACACCCCATAATTTAAACAACCCAACAGATTTTGTCTGATTTCCACCAAAATTTGCACACGTATACTTAAAAACAAATTTAAAAATATTGTCTATATATGGTTTCCATAAATAGAACCCCTCATCCCCTTCACATCCCCCTAATTTAGACCCACAGTTTATATCCGATTTTGATGGAAATTTGCACAAGTATACCATAAAAGTTACTATAAAATAAAATACTGCCTTAATATTGTTTCCAAAATGCAACCCCTCTTCCCCTTTACATCCCCTTAATTTTTGCCAGTGTACCTGGAATCACCAAAAACATTGCATATCCAAGACTATTGTAGAAATTGAATGAAACAGTAATTAAAATTTAAATACAAACTTTCAAAGTTATTCATTTAATCTATATGTGTACTGAAGTCTAGCAATAGCAAAGCATTGCAATCTGGGGTGATCTTCTGCCAGTTAATTTCTACAGCCCTGCGAATGTCTTTATCGGTCTGCCTCTCATTTTGTGGTGATCTTTTGGACTCTATTCTGACACTATTTTTGTCCATCTTTGGACTTTTCTATGTGCAATATGGCCAGCCAATTGTCACTAAGATATCTGTGACCTTTGTAACTGACCTAATGTTGGCTGCTCTTTTCCAATACAAACTGTTCTCTGGCAATGCTGCATTCCTTAAATCGTGTACAATATCATCTTGTAGATAGTGTTTTATTTTAATGATACATAGGTTCAGTCGTCTTTAGAACTTTCCCAGCATTCCGTACCTCAGTGTCGATTACTCAGCAATGCACTCCGATCACAGCGATCACATTTTGATGCAAGCACTAAACATATATCCACAACATTCAGATTATCGTGTATTTAGATTTTAGAAATACAAAATAGTGTCACTTGGAAGTTTGTCAGTGCGCAAGAACTTTATTTACTGGTATTGAGTTTGGTCGTCGAAGACAATCAAATGTGCGACGAGCTACCTCAGTTACAAATCGCACTGATGACCAGCAGGAGACAGATAATGATAACGTTAGTATTGGTATGGCTAAATTGCATTCCTCAGTGAATAATAGTGAAGTAGATAGGCTTAGAATGGGACAAGTTGGGGCATACCAAATACAACAGCGAGCATAACACAATGAAATAGAGCGATTCTGCAGACGCAGTGCTCCTGTAAACCTGGAACGAGTAGCATTCCACTACGACACGGAAATAAAATATTGTACCAACAAATCCGTAACAATTGGGGAAATGACAACCATTTGTCAATATTGTGAAGCAGTTCCACTCGAGCAGTTAAGGAAGAAGCATCGTTTTCCTCAAGCGAGAGTGTAGCGCACACCGACCAGCGGATTGTACCTAGTGCTGTGTATTGCTGTGTATCACCACATTCAACTAAGTGATACGATAAATTATACGGAATAGTGAAGTGAAAAGTGAGTGAAATGGAAAGTGGGAGCTACGGGGAGGCTGGTGAACCACCATACAGCCTGCCCGTCGACCAACAAGATGTACCGGCAGAAACCTTCCAGGCGGCGATGATGAATGCCTTGCACGTCTTACACACCGGCCCACCAGACCTTGATATGGAAATATGTAACCTGGAGACGCACAAGCGGCGCAACGAAGAAAACAGTGGAAGTACCGACAAGCGGAAAGCCTTGGCAGCATACAACGTAAGTAAGCCAACGGAAAGCGCTTTAGTTAGCACAATGTATGGGGATAACGCAGTCAACAACCCAGAAACCCCAAGCCAGACAACCCTGTCCTCAGCACAAGGAAAAATAAATGACTCGCGGCTAGAGAAAGTAACTAACAGAGTAGCATCAGGCGCCAATCTCACTGAAAAAAATTTCTCTCGCACACCTGCTCATGTACACAATAAGACAAACCGATACAAAGTTGATGCACCAGGACCGTATTACATATACGTGGAAGGAGTAGGAAATAATATCGCAAACCTACATCCCATGGCCTTGGGGAAAATAATATTTGGATCTTGCCCAGAATACAGAAAACATATACAAAATATTGCTGCACAAGGGAAAAATAGAATTAAAATTGACCTCGCGACACCACAGGCTGCCAACAGCCTCGTTGACTCGCCAATATTCCCCACGCGACAACTTGCAGCATATATCCCGGCGCATATAGTAACTAGACAAGGGGTGATAAGGAATGTAGACGCAAGTATCGGGGAGGACGAATTAATTAGCGCCCTCGAATCACCAGTCCCAGTAATCAGAATCCGACGAATGACAAAAAGGGTAATAATAGAAAATGAAGCAAAGGTAATTCCACTGCGAACCTGTGTAGTGACATTCGACGCTCAAAATTTACCGGAATATGTATCAGTATACGGAATGCGCTGCCAAGTGTCTCCATACATAGCAACAGTCCGTCAGTGTTTTAACTGTTTGAAATTTGGACATCTAAGCAAACAATGCAAATCACAAACTAGATGTACAAAATGTGGAGGAAACCATTCAAAAACACAGTGTACCAACTTGAAACCAAGCTGCGTACATTGCCAAAAAGAACACGAAGCCACGGACAAATCTTGCCCGGAGTTTAGCAGACGGGTTAAAATAAACGAGGTATCAGCTAAACTGAACATAACTTTCAAGGATGCAGAAAATATAATTACACAGAAAACATACGCGGAAGTATCCAGTCTAGCTCCACAGGTCAAGGAAAGGCCAGCCTTCCCACCATTACCTAACCCGCAGCGGAAGTTTACTGTCTACAGACGCGCACGCTCACCTCCACCAGTCACAACCACAACACGGACCAAACTGCCAGTATATTAACAGCCACAGGAACTACCACTAGGGCCTATACGACGTAATCCATACGCCCCTCAACCACGGGAAACACCACAACAGAAGACTACAGTAGGATCACCTAATATAAACCAGCATACAGTACAAACGGAATACCAGGAAGACACTACAGTAGAAAAAGTATTCAGTATCATTATGCAAATAATTAACGCAATCCAGGGCCCACAACCCCTTACTATAGATTCGGCTACAATAATAGAGATTATCAAGGAGCACTTCAACTAGGAAAACCAAAATGAAACTGTTACAGTGGAACGCAAGGTCAGTAGTCGCAAATAAAGAATCATTGCAACAAGAATTACACAGCCAGGAAATAACAGTAGCAGCCATATCAGAAACATGGATAAAACCTGGAAGAAATATCACATTCCCAGGATATCACATAATCACACACAACAGACAAGATGGAAAGGGTGGTGTAGCATTGATAATAAAATCAGATGTACCCCATACACAAATCCCTCTAAGCAACGCGAATGAATGGAGCTTCCAAGCAGTAGCAGCACGTGTGCGAATCGATAAGAGAGAAATCACAATAGTATCCATCTACTGTCCGCCAAAAACAGTTACGACACTCAGAGAATGGTACACACTGATGACCCAACTAAAACCACCGTACCTTCTATGCGGAGATTACAACGCACACCACACCAGTTGGGGCTGCGCGTACAATGATGCGGGTGGAAACGCAATCCTAGATATATTGGAAGAATTTAATTTAACAATCCTAAACGATGGCACACCCACCCTAATACAGACACCTGAACGAAGACCCTCAGCTGTCGATCTCACCATTTGTTCACTAGACATTGCAGCAGAAATTATGTGGAAAGTAACCAATCAGTCGATGGGATCAGACCATCTTGCTATAGAATTATCAACACACAATGTAAACAATTGGAATTCTCGGAAACCAACAACAAAATGGAACACAAATAAAGCCGATTGGGAGAAATACAGCAACATCATAGATAAAGAAATATACACAGTAAAAAGAGCAGAAACAACTGATAAAATGTACAACGAATTTATCAAACTAATAAATAAAGCAGCCAACATAACAATGCCGCGTAGAAAAGAAATTAACAACCCAAGATCACCACCAGCTCCATGGTGGAACCAAACATGTTCTCAGGCAATCGCTAGAAGGAGGTTAGCACTGTCGACATATAGACGACACAGTACGTGGTCCAACTACCTGCAATACAAGAAAATAGATGCAGAAACAAAGCGCTTCCTTAAAGAACAAAAACGTACTTCATGGAAACAGTTCTGTGAGAAAATATCTAATAACACACCACAATCTCAAATATGGTCAATGATAGCTTCACTTAAGAAGAAAAACATGTCGCATCACCCACTGACAGAAGTCACAGAAGAGTTTGCCGACATCTTAGCTCCACCCACAGTACTGCCACAACCAGAAACCATTTGTAACAACAATACAGAAGATCTATCACATCAAAATGAGGAACTACAGCAAGCATTTACCATAGAAGAATTTGAGAAAGCTCTAAAAGACGCGAACAATTCAGCCCCCGGAATTGACGGTATTCATTATTACAACAAGTTTTGGAATGAAAGCCAATTCCCAGAATCCTGGACTACACAGATCATCGTGCCAATACTAAAACCAAATAAAGACCCAAGCAAAGCAGAATCATATCGGCCAATAGCATTATCATCCTGTATAGCGAAGACCTTCGAAAGAATGATCAAGCACCGATTAGAATGGTGGCTCGAGAATAACAACCTACTGCCCAATTCTCAATATGGTTTTCGAAAGGCAAGGAGCACCCTGGATAACCTAAGCCTGCTAACTACTGACATTGAACAAGCATTTTCAACCAATAGTTATCTCACAGCAATTTTTCTCGACATCTCTGGAGCTTACGATGGTGTAAACATTACGCTACTCATAAAGAAACTAAAAGCCCTGAATCTACCAAACATCTACCTCAAAGGAATATACAGATTGCTATACAAACGAGTCATATATTTGCGCAAAAGAGACAATACCATGTTCGGTCCTCGAGTAATCACCAAAGGCCTTCCACAAGGTGCAATATTAAGCCCGCTGCTATATGCAATCTATGTAGCTGACATAGAACTAATTATACCACCAGCTGTAAAGATCCTGCAATATGCAGACGATAAATTCATCTACACTTCATCCGCAAGTTTTACTTTAACAAGGAAAAGGTTAGAAGAAACAGCAAAAGCCCTAGAAAAATGGATGGAACAAAATCAACTCAATCTGTCACCATCTAAATCCTCAGTGGTCATCTTCACTAGGAAATATCAACCAACGAGCCAGACACAACTACAATTAGGCCCATACTTATTCCAAATTAAAACATATGTAAAGTTATTAGGTCTATATTTAGACAGCAGGCTTACCTGGGCACGACACGCTGAATACTTAACTGAAAGGACAGGGAAAGCCTTAAACATATTGCGAGCAGTAAGTCACGTCTGGTGGGGAGCTCACACAACAACAATGTTAACACTATACCGCTCTCTCATCCGATCAATAATAGACTATGGAAGTATCTTTTATGGAAATGCCCCCAAATATGTACTGAAAAAACTGGACACCCTCCAATACCGAGCCCTAAGGATATGCTTAGGAGCAATGAAATCATCCCCACTAATGCACTCCTGATAGAAGCGAAAGAGATGCCCCTGCGCATCAGAAGGGAACTAGTGACAAAGATTTTCCTCATCCGGCGAGCAGCAATAAGGTCACATCCACTTCTTAACAAACTCAACACCTTAATGAAAATCAGAAACTCACAACGAAACAAAAACCAAGAACGAATACCTCTTCTGCTTAAATGTTTTGAACAGCTGAAGACAATGTTCCCATTGATATACAAAGACCGAGAGCTGCCAATTTACAGTTATCCATACAAACTGAACTTATATAAGACACCGACCTATCAACAACCATGCATCGAAACCTACAGAGGGAAAGCCAACAAATACATACAAAATCATATCTTGAACAACTGGCATGACTTCACAGAAATATACACTGATGGATCCAAGACCCCAGAAGGAGTGGGCTACGCTTTCTACTGCCCCACAACAGGAGCCTCAGGAAAATACTCTCTCCCACTAGAGGCAAGCATATACACGGCAGAAATTCTAGCAATTACAGAAGCAATCCAATACGGAGTACAACATTTCCAAAAAATCCTAATACTCACAGATGCAAAAAGCATACTTAGTAAAATAGAATATCAGAAATGGACCACACGTACAAACCCATATATATACAAAATCTTAGATCTGACACTACGGGCCAAGCAAGTAAATAAAGAAATAAACATCATTTGGATCAAAGGACACATAGGAATAATTAATAACGAAATAGTTGATGAATTGGCAAAGGCTGCAATAGTCGAAGGGAATTTTAAAGCAATCCCATTACCATACACCGATTTCTACAACAGAGTAAGGAAAACATCTTACGAGGAATGGGAGAACGAATGGGAAATAACAAAACATGAAAAGGGAAGACATTACGCTACGATTCAACCCGAAATACCAATAAAACCTTGGTACCACTCTACAACTTTGAGTAGACGACACGTGTCATCTCTAATAAGAATGAGACTAGGTCACGGGTGTTACCCAGCTCACCTACACCGCATCAGAGTAGCAGAATCCCCCTACTGTGAAGAAATAGCCGACCTAGATCATCTATTTTTGGTTGCAAGAAATACTACTCTCCACAAAACGAATTACTTCGCCGCATCACAAAAGAAAAGGTCCCCTTACCAACCAGCATCCGCAATCTTGCTGTATGAGAATAACCGACAGGTTATCCCGGCAATCATCAGATTCCTAGAAGAAACAGGTCTCCACATATGAAATAGACTTATAAAACGTCACCCAATTGGAAAAGACCATGAAAATAACATATCAATAATAAATAGCAATCACCTATATAAACCAGATGTAAACCTCTTAACTAAAAAAAAAAAAAAATTGTAATTACAACTATTTACGCAAATATATTTGTAAAACCCTATATAAATGTCTGTAAATAATTATAAGTTATTGTAATCATTGATGTATTGTAACTATTATTGTAAATTTTATCTAAATGTCTGTAAATAATTATAAGTTATTACAAACATTGAAATATTGTAACTATGACCGGAAATTTATGTAATTGTAAATATTGAAGTATAGTAACTATTATTGTAGAATTTTAAGTAAATGTCCATAAATAATTTTACATTACTGTAAACACTGAAGAATGGAAACTAATACTAGAAACTGTTATAAACATTGTAAACAGTACACGATGTATAAGACGTACACCTTATGATGTATGAGTTTGATGACTGTATGGCAAAAGCCAAAGGCCAAATAAAAAAAAAAAAAAAAAAAAAATATTGTGAAGCATTAAAATACAGCGGTGAATCTACTGGATTATGTTGTGCTGGTGGTAAGTAAAATTTCCACAATTGGTCCCACCATCAGATCAATTACGCTCATTGGTTTCTGGTGTGGGAAATGGCTCTAAACACCTTTTGGCCAACATCCAAAAATATAACTATTGCTTCATAAAATGATGTCGTTTGGCACCGTGCATATTGTACAGGACAATTTCATGCCCACTTTCAAGGCAGTATACCACAATTGTTTTTGATAAAATTAAAATTTGTATTTGTAACACAAATAATTTAACAAGATCATAAACAATTGCAGATACAAGGACAAATTTTCCTCCTACTGGGAGTGCTGCTGCCACTGCCAGATGTGGATCATCAGTTCTTGTAAATTTATTTTATGGGCAATCAAGATGCTGAAGTTGATGGGCATTGTGCTAATAATCCAACAGTGAAGTGAACAATTGTCAAAGAACTGCAAACGTTTCTTCATCAGAACAATGACTTAGTCAAAATGTTCAAAATGGCATTGGATCGGATGCCATCGGACAGCCATAATATCGTCATTAGAGCTGACAAAATGCGTGCTGGTGAGCATGCAAGGTGGTTTAATTCTCTGACAATCGACGAAGTGGCTATTGTCGTTGTTGGAGAAAATTTGCAGTTTAGAGATATCGTGCTTCATCGTCGAACAATGAATTGAAAGTGTCTGAAATGTATAGGAATTATGACGTGTTACAATATCCATTAATCTTCTGACAGGGAGAAGATGGATACCATTTTAATATCCAAATGGTTAATCAAGTAACAGGTAACTAGATTAAATGATATTAAATAATAATTTTAAAATTCAATATATCTATGTAATTGTTGTCATTTGCGATTCCAGGTGCTGAATCCAACAAAAAAGTTAGTGCTATGAATTTTTATTCATACAGACTCATGATCCGTGAAGGTGAAGTAAATCACATTTTTATGTGTCAATGGCTTTTTCATCAGTTTGCAGTTGACATGTATGTCAAAATTGAGATGGAACGATTCATGTACATCCGTCTGAACCAATGGCAGCTTTGATCTGAAGAATACATTCATCTCCGTAATGCTATTAATGTCGATGGCAACGTAAAATAATGTGGGAAGAATGACAATTTTGCTAGCCACTTACATTGGAAGCCCGCGCATGCACGAGTATGCGCAAGATGCGATGTCGTATGTTAGTCAATATGGCTGCCCAGACCTATTCATTACATTCACCTGTAACCCACAATGGATAGAAATCAAGAAGGAATTGCTACACAGTCAAACACCACTTGATAGACATGACATCACTGCCAGAGTTTTTAAACAAAAATTGAAATCTCAAATAAATTTCATTAAAAAGCATCATGTGTATGGCCAAGTCTGTTGTTGGATGTGCTCTATTGAGTGGCAAAAGTGTAGCCTGCCACATGCGCACATATTAGTTTGGTTAGTTGACAAAATAAGACCAGATGAAATTGATTCCATAATTTCATCTGAGATTCCCGATGAAACAGTTGACCCAAAATTGCATGCAGTAGTGACTAAACACATGATACATGGACCTTGTGGAGTTTTCAACAACTAACCCTGTATGGTCGACGGTAAGTGCTCCAAGTGATACCCGAGAGAACTGATTGATGAAACCATCACGGGAAATGACGGTTACCCTTTGTATCGTCGGCGATCAGTTGCGGATGGTGGGCGATCGGTAGTAGTGAAGGTAAAAGGACATGATTTTGAAGTAGGCAATCATTGGATTGTGCCGTACTCGCCAATATTGTCAAACGTTTTTGAAGCTCACATCAGTGTGGAATATTGTAACTCCGTCAAGCTGATAAAGTACATATGTAAATATGTTAACAAAGGTAGCGACATGGCCATCTTCGATGTAACAAATGCAAATGATGAAGTATCTCATCAGATTGGTCGCTATATAAGCAGTAACGAAGCTATTTGGCGCATATTTTCATTTGTGATCCATGAAAGATACC
>CM061921.1:146977560-147102606 GCA_031002005.1 Vandiemenella viatica
GGATGACAGACGATTATTATAATAATGTTGGTAACATGTACTACGGGATAACTCAGGAAAAAAAAAAAATATCGTACAGTTAAAATTAAAATGCATGTTACAATGATTATGAAAGTTAGCTTTGATTTAAATTTTACAATGCACAGTTAGGGTGCTTTCACACCAAACGCGTCCAGTCGCGTCGAGCCCGTCCAGTCTCGTCAAAAGCGTCCAACTGAGTCAACAGGAAAATCCAACATACCCACTCCCCCTTTGTTCATTCACACAGGTAGCGTCTCAGTCCCGTCGAGTGGAGGGGGAACCCAACCTGTCTTGATTCTGGCGAGTCCAGTCCAGTCCAGTCTCATTGTTACCGACTTGGTGCAAAATGCGTGTTTCGTGTATTTTTTTCATAACCCTCTAAAAATGGATGTTGAGAAATTAATCGAACTGGTTAGAGAAGGAAAGGAGATCTACGATGTTAAGCATCCGAATCATCGCAACAGAGATTTAATTGCTGCCATTTGGAATTAAATTGATCAATTGAAAACATCTGGTCAGTTATTTTTATTGTAAATTTTATTTTTTACAATTATTACTCTAATTCGTGCCTGTTTTTTAATTGATTAAGTAACAAATAAAAATTAGATGTAACGAAGTGATATATGTCCGTACTTCAACAATCAATTTGATCATTTTTCCAAGGCACAGATCCTATTAGTGAGATGAAATAGTTAGTTAATGTTTCCCTGATTCTGATGGCTTCACAACTATCTCTTCTTTCAGAAGTTGGTGGGATAGGATGAAGCTCATTCACTTCTCTCATCTCGTCCAGAAATCGCTTTTCGAATGCATTATCCTCTTCATTTCGTAGAATGTAACTATGCAAAACACAGGCACTACGAATCATATTTCATTCGAAAATAATTATAAAACTTTAACGGATCGTTCACCAAGTCCGGAAACAAATGAATAAATACGCCATACATATCTCTTCTTAATTTGATTGGATGAACACACAATCGACACATTAATTTTTTTTTTTTTTTTGGCGGTCTATCCGTCGCAAAACAATAAATTTAAGCAGCCAACCTCCATCACAAAAATTTTGCTACAGCTTACTTGTATCGATTGGACTGGACCGGAAGCGTTTGGTGTGAAACAACAGGACTTGACTGGACTGGACTGGACTGGACGGGGTTGCACTTGACGGGCCTAGACGTGACTGGATTGACTTGTAGAGACTGGCTTGGTGTGAAACCAGCCTTATCATCATTCCAATAGAAATACCGCAATTTATGCCACGATTCGTGCTTGCAACAAATACATTATTACTGTGCTAAATAAAGTAACAATTTTATCGACAGTGTCACCAGCAAGAGGTAATTTAAAAAAAGTAAACCCGTGTAGTCGTAACGACATGGTAACAGGATTTCTTACTAGCCGCGCAATCCGCACTTATCGTAGCTGCCTAGCCTAACACGATAGTCCTACGGGGTATAGTGAACAACAGTGTAACTTAGAATCCAAACCACGAAAGCGTTCTGGCGTACTTCACATTACACTTCAAGCTGTGCCAGAGGTGAAGGTCGGTATAAGGGCCTATGAAAATCCCTACCGAGGTAGGGATTCGATTTGTGAACCTTTCGATCCCCATTCGGACTCATTAACCACTGAGCCAGCAGATCGCTCAGCAGGAGGTAGTGAAAGATGCTAAACAAAGCGAGATACCTTCCGTAAGTTAAAATAGAGAGATATTTGGTGCTAGTGGCCAATTTTCATTTCCAGGCCAGATGTTCACCAATACTTATTCGGAGACAGTTTCCGTACGTGAATCTCTAATAGGTATCAATAAGTAAATATCGTTAACGTTACGCAACATGAAAACTAATTTTTTTTTCCCTTAATCCTTTTTCCGTTTTTATTCTGTTTTTGCGGTGGATGGATTTCGTTGTGAAAACGAAACAGATTTAACTGTAATTCATCACCGATGACTGATCACGTTATTCATGCAAACAGTTTTTTATGATTGAAAATCGAATGGTGTACGTTAAGGGTAACGAATTTTACGTAGTAATATACGGCTAATATTTCCTGATTCTAAGTTTATTTTAAAGACTTTAGGATATTTTATGTTTTTTGTCCAATCTGTTGGACAATCTGTCCTCCGGAGTACCTAATTAGTTCTTTATTCCGAAGTGGATGCGTTCGCGAACGCAGTGACAACGATGTGTGTTGGTTGCTTGCCATGTATTTTATTACACGGTGTTCTTACCTGCTCGTACTTCTCGAGCTCCTGGTGGTAGATCTGCCTGATCTGAGCGAGCTTGGCTCTGTAGTCGGAGTGTTCTATGGCGTTGTCGGGCTGGCCTGGTCCGCCAGACGCCGCGGCGGAGGCGCTGGCTGCCGCCCCCGCTCCGCCGCCTTTCTCCGGACCTGCCACCCCCTCCGCTATCAGCATGTTGTCCAGCCGCATCAGCTGCGGGTCCGGCGGCTCTTCCTCCTGCGTGTTCCGCAGGCTCAACACTGCAACAAAAATAACACCATGCTAGAGCATTCCACCCTGCTGTACTCCGGATGTAACATCTTGATTACGACAAACTTTACTGTTTACAATATACCAGACCAAACCAATAAAAAAGTTGGGATATTCCCAACGCTATTTTTCTTTGAGCCGCGCTTACTAAACCTCATCAAAGGTTTATTAAGAGTTCAAAATATACCGCCAGCTGATAAACTTAAAACATGGTAAAACATGTTAAGAGAGGCAATTACTTTGGCAGAAGGAAATATTGTAAAACAGAGGCACGATATCTTCTGTACGTTGTTAATATTGCTCTTTATACAATGACTCTGCTACCCAGAGTTACTGTTGTATTCCTGCGCTAGTTACCTCGCCCGAAAATAACACCGAAACATTTAACTGACCTCATTAACTAAACGTACAGCTCCACTGTGATTATTCGCTGCATAACTGAGATTAAGAGGCCTGTCCTTCCGGACACGAAAAACGGTAGTCAGCGTCTGTCACTATAACTTCCCGAAATGCAGTGAAAAATCATGTTGACGTAAAACCACTGACTCTTGTTTCAGAATGACAGACGTGACATTATTGATTCTAAATTGCCTTGGTTTAACATACGAATGTGTATTCCTCATAGCTTTAAATATTATTTCCAATTCCTAATGCCACTTATCATGATTTGAATAATATCTCCTCCTAATAAAAGAATATCCAACTAACAGTTCTAACACATTATAAACTATCAGCTTCTGTTAGTACCTAGTAAAGCTTGATTTAGACACCGAGAGTGGTGGGTGGACGGTTAACGTTCTGGCCTCGCATTCGGGAGGACGCGGGTTCGAATCCCCCGTCCGGGCATCCAGATTTGGGTTTTCCATGGTTTCCCCAAATCACTCCAAGCGAATGCCGAGATGCTTCCTTAATTTTTTCCGTTTCGTTGAGCCTGCATTCTTCAAGAAACATTTACAATGAAAATTCGAGTTGAAAAGTTTGATATGAATATGCAGTACGGTGTCTGGCTGGGAATGAATTGCCCCCAATTAGTGTGACGTAATATTTCGAGTGTGACTATGCCTGCTCGCTGTGATGTTATCTTATGGTGCTTGCCCGTGTTAGTTTCTGCGACGTCATCTGACAGCTGTCAACCTGACAATGGGGCGAGCACGTGGCCGCGGAACGGTACTTTGCAAAATGTAAATAAACTGAATTCATACCGTAGCCGACCCCGCCAGCGTAGGGGTAGCGTGCTTGCTTCGTGTTGCAGGGGTCGCCGGTTCGAGTCCGGCCGAGGGCATGGGTGGTTTTAATTAAATGTTGTGTTTGTCTTGTGTCGTCCTTACAGAATATAGAATATAATCACACTGAAATGAAATTTCTACATTGTAAGAGATGTATGGCTAACATGGCCAAATGCCATTTAATGTTTAAAAAAAAAAAAATTATACCGTCAGTATCCCACACCTAGTTCTCATTATTGACGGTTCGAAAGAAATAAGAACGAGTCAAGAAACATAATTTCTCCCCTCCCACCCACTTCTGTAAATAGCCCATAGACTGTTTTGTTAGAATTATCTAGATTTTTCTTTCTGTTCGTTGGATGCTTCCTCTACTGCTGACACTCCCATTATCTCATGATTTTCTCATTGTATTCTTATACGTCCTAGTCGGTGGTGGCTACTCTGACGTCACTGTAGTGCTAGGTCTCTACTTCCCACGTTCATTGTCCATATCAGTTAGATTTTTGCCTTTACCCCACTAAACATTATAAAAAAAAATGTTTTCCTAGAACAAAAAATGTCACAACGATATCTTCTTTTCATCCGTCTTTCTAGTATTAAACGTAGTGCCCAAGTTATCCTAATCTCAAACTGATCTTGATCTAATATTATAATTTATAGCCCTTCGTGTAAAACGAATGGTATGATACTTTCTACATTTGTCAACTTATACTTTCTCTGAGAAAGTGAAGACAATACTTTTATGAAAACCTGTAGATGTCTGTTCCGTTTCGTAACTTTTACATAGCAGATTGAATAAAGATTTCCTTCTTCTTCTAGTTATTTTAGTAATGCTGGCACTTATCAAAATCTAAATGCTTTGCTGGCGTTAGTATCTTTGAAACCCGTGTCAAATTCTTTCCTTATAACTGGATTTGTTTCATAACAATCATGATCGTTACTGCCATATATCTTCGTTTTCATTAACTTCTTATAAATTGATCATAGTATCCTACCCGGTTCCTGCTTTTTTATTCATTATTAATCTCACTCCAGTAACTTAAATTTTTGAGCGGCATTTCATATAACTTTAATAGTGTTATAAATATGTCAGGGCAGTTGGTCACTTTCCCTCTGCAGCTTTCCCACCTTATTCAAACCTCAACAGTCCACGCTTCCCCTAATTGTTTTTCTAATGAGACCTTACCGAGTAATCGTCACCCAGAGATATGATTGGTGAACTATTCATCTCAAGACCGTTTAACCGAGCATGATGGATGAGCGGTAACTCTCTGGCCTCGTATTCGGGAATCCCCGCTCGACCATATAGATTTCGGTATTCCATGGTTTTTCTAAACCACTCCTTCAAAATGCCATGGCCCATTTCCTACCCGTTCCTTGCCCACCAGTCCTTTCCAGCCTCTAATGACCACGACTTTGGCAAGCGTAAAGTCATAAGGAAAAAAATGAGGAATATTTTATGCAAGAAGTCTTGAGACTTTTAAATACCTGAATTATCTCCAGACTCCCTTTGGGTCTTAAATGTAATTACTTGCCACCACCCTCCCCATTTCAATGCCATTGCTTATGTTTTATTTATCCGTCTTTAGAGGCTGTTTCGAACCATAAAAGAAAAGGGGTGCCCTGAAACCTCCGCTTGCTCCTCCGACAGCAAGAAGTTAGTGTCTTTATATTTTAGTCACCTAATTTACATCCCTGGAAACTGTGTGCACCACGTGAAAGATATACAAATTTAGTTGAAATAGGGTACTACCATCCTATTACTTCCACTGTTCACAAATGAAAACAATCCGTTAAATTTAACCTTCAGTCTATAAATATGAAGCTGACAATTCGTGAATAATTTTTTCTCCTGTTCAAACAATGAATTATAAACTCGTCTAATAGAAATACAACTTAATTTCAGCTCAGATAAACTCCACATTAATGCTTTACGGAAGGATGTTTTGAAGTAATAATTGCTAATTTCCAGAGATATAAGATCCTTTAATATGCCACTAGTCATTCTGAAAGGGTGTTGACGTCCGTAATCAGTTAAAACCTAATTAATGAATCACACTACACTTGGTCACGTATTCTGCTTCTCCATATATGTTTTTCAATGAAAAATGGGTTAAATGTTACTTACGTAGATAAAATAAATGGCATTTACGGCATAATAACAGTACGCCTCGTAAGAGTATGCTAAGGTAAACGTGCATAGTGCGTAGTGTTAACATCGTCAATGGTTACAGAAGTCAGCGTATTGTATCAACAGAGGGGAAGCGATGTCGGTTTAAGCGATAATTTAACTATATTTGTATGCGGCGAAGTATGTTTGCTTATATAATGCATACGCTCAGGCGCTCTCCTACAAAACACGAAGAGTGTTTGATGTAAGATACTGCGGTGTTCTCTTTGCCGTAGTGCAGGAATTTACGGGCAGCGGCAAGCGAGCGTGGCGCGCCCGCTGGGAATACAGGATCACTCCGAGGGGGAGAACTACGGCAACAGAAAGCCACACACAAGATTTCACTTCTTTGCTGAATTGAAACAGATGCCAGCTAAAAAAGTAACAATATTACATCACAACAAGAATATTCGTATCTGCAAATCCCTAAATAACTGACACTGTTTGTTACGATTCTAAACAACTGTGAAAATTATATATACTGTTTATAACATGTTTGACTTGATAGTTTTTTTCTTTTTTGTTCGATAATTTCACTATGAAAAATTGTTATTTACCTAAGGAAAGGTGTAATCGGACTTTTAATGTATTTTGGTCGCCCCCATTGGATGGTTCGGGAATATTACGTGCACTTCGTAGAAAATAAAATAAACACTCCGTTTTCATAAATACATGAACACATTTATTCTGCTAGTTCCTTAAGTGTACTAATTTCCGACCACCAATGGAAAATAAAAGTTAACACTATTATACACTTCACAATAACATTTATCCTAAGATTGCAATTCGTTAGAGTGGCAAGTGACTTGCAAGCACTTAATGTAATATAACTTCCAACTGTTCGTCTTACACCGTCTGTTCTTAATGCTCGTAACGGCTAAATAAACAGTCTTTACTACGTGGAAAGTCACTCCTTGAGTTCACTAATCTCCTTGAGTAACGAATATTGCCAAATTGATTTCACATTAGCAGCCACGGGCAATTATAAACACGGAATAATCACGCCGAAATCCGTCATACACATATGCAGTACCCCGTACACTTACTCACAAAACAAAACTCATACGTTTGTCTCCGACAACTAACACAGGCGTAAAATATGCATTACGTAGTTAAATCGGGTTAAACACTCAACACTGATTTTATGTATATCCCGTCAAACCACTGAGAGCACAACTTAAAACACATTTTTTTGGTTACGCCATGTGTCTACTTCAACACTCGCGGTAAAAACCAAAACAAACCATCTCTGACCTACTACAGCTAGTTGTTCAGAGATAACTGTATCATCGACTACATTAAAACACTTTCAATTAATTTCTAAAATTTAAAGGAGGGCGGTTTTGTACACTGTATTGTGACAATAGGCAGTCTAAAACAGTTACGGATTCATTTTTAACTAATGCATTTTCTGTGCAATGGGTATGAATCAGATTCATATTCTCAAACAAAGTTCTTGACAAGAAAATTTTATATCCCAAACGTGGATACAGATTACCGATTGTTATACGATCTATTAACGGCAAAAGGCGCTCAGTAATATGCAAAGAAAGTATGATAATCAATGCTGTTATTAATTTATGAATCCATAATAACGGTAAGTAGCAGATAAAGTTTTACTACACTCCATCGACAAATAAGAAGAAATCTACCTGCTCTGAAAAATAACCACAATCAGCCTACTTCCAAGGTAATGACGCAGAAACCGGCCGTAAAATATACAGTAACCTAGATTACGCTTTATCTCAACGTAAATTTTCCGCGCAATATAAGATAGCGAAAGCAGGAATTGCTTACGGAAGATAACAAATAAATAAGTACTCGTGTAATTTGTACAAGACACAGACTTCTCGGTGTACATTCATTTAGCTGTAGATGAAATGGTCAGCGATGGAACTATAAAGCGACATCCTCACGCGATAAAAGCGACGAAATGTGTTCAGAATTCAACGCTAAGCATTCATAATGATATCTTAATTTTACTGATGATTACCATATTATATTATGTTAGATATGATCCTATGTGAGATCAGTCTCTGGGATGTGGAATAGAACATGTTACTCACAAAACTAATAATAATATTACCAGCACATGATTAAATGTTAGATACTTAGCAACCCTGAAATAATTTTTAGTGTTTGTTCCAACATATGCCCATAGTTTCCGTAGAATTGTACACCATACCAGTATCTGCAAAAAAATTTACGTCACCTTTCCTTTCTTATTCGAAGGCGTATATTATACTTCCTCAGCTCTGTTTGATTTTGTCAGGTGTGTGCTACAATGGGTCATCTGCAATGTATTGTTTCCGGTTGGAAATGCAGGAATTTCGACCACCCCAATTTACTTAAATGGCCCAAGAAAAGTAAAGAAAAAAAAGTAGATGAAAAAACGATACTAAACAGTAGCCTTCAAATATATGGTGATAAAAAGTCAATTTCAGGTATTTAGAGCAAAATTGAACGTGATAGAATTATGGTGACGATTACCTCTTTGGCAGTTAACCACAGTGTTTAAATCAAGTTATTAAATGCGACCTTCATAGAGGAACTTCTAAATAAACCACGAAAAGAGCAGCCAAACGAACATGTTCACATCTGGACTCATATGGTTCAATCGGAGACATAATTTGCGAGACTGCAAGTATTTCGATTATGCTCCAATTTAGACACGACTACGTGGCAGAAGGGTATTACGTTGTAGGCGGTACACTCAATTGAAGATATTACAGACCATCAATTCGCAATACTTTATCCAAGAATACAAAAATATTTTCCAGACCGCAAGAGCGTCACAAACAAAATACAACATTCTTCAGTAAAACTGAATAAGAATATCCCATTTACAAAGACTGAATAATTATTACAATACCGAAGAAAGTTAATTTTCGAGAACTTCCACAGGTTTTCTCACAACGCTGATAACCGTCGCAGTGAAGACGTATACTGCCAATGTCTGAAATAACAAACGCAGAACGAATCGAAGGGTGCAAGGGAACTAGCTCGCACTTTCTAACGAAGGACTGCCATCGACACGTTAATGCTAACGTTTCAGCATCATAGAATCTTGGCGATAACAAAATCTACTATCATTTTATAGTACAATAGCTGCCAAGCACGAACGGTAGTACGCCATACATCAGTGGCTTCAACTTAAGTTCTGTAATAGGTTGAAATACAAATTATACACAATGAAAAATTGTCCACATTACGGTTTGTTTGAGTATTAACGTTTCTTTTAAAGTCAATTTTTTCACATTGTGATAATAATCTTTGCTTTCGATGACCTTACTATTGTAACAAGAACATTTTAAACTTTTTTCAGAGCTCAAAATGAGAGCCTAGAAAATGGTATACGGCCCTAGCTATAATGTTCATAACATAAATGTGCTGGTTCTAACTATTCTTTGCTTTGAGCAAACAATTCATATTACAGCTGACGCGCTCTTAAGCCACAATAACAACAACAAGATAAGTTTGGTATGGTTTAAAGTAAATTCCGATATATTCACGTAACTGAGGAGTGATGGTATAAGCCCTGTGGGTGAGTGGTTGACGCTGGGGACTAGCATTCCCGACGACGCGGTTTCCATTCCGGTTCGGCCATTCTGATATCGGTTTTAGAAGTCATTCCAAGTGAATGCCAAAATGGTTCCTTCAAAAGGGCATGGCTAAATGCCTTCCCATTCCTTGTCCTACATCCTATTCCAGTTCTAAGTACGTCGACGAGCCGTAAAGCCCCAATCTAAGAAAAGCTTCCAACAGAAACCTTAAAGCAATTCGCTTACATTGCTACCATTTAATTTCATGTGATTTGTTTAAGCTGTGGTTTCTTAAGATTGAGTGCAGTTATTAATCAAAATAAATTCGGCTGAATCAAGAACCACAAACATTGGATAAGAAATAACCGACCGGACAAATGCTACACGGAGGAGATTACTTAAAACGGGGGATGCAGGAGCGTACTGCGTCTATTCAGTGGAATTAATCTAATAATGTGTTTGAGAAATAAAATTAATTATAACCGTAATTGAAATATATAAATTAAGTGTATCACTCGTATGCAGAGATAATACCACTCACCCCCTCAGTTGGAACTTTGGTTCTACCCATAATGTACTCATCATATGCTGTATAGATGTAACCGTATTCCAGAAATTTTTATCATGCACTCGCCATAAGCTGCGTCCTCAGCTACCGAGCATAAACTTGTTGAAGGTAACAGGGAATATCGGTATTTCAATTATTCACTGATATTGGACGGTGTTAGTGTCAAGTTCATTCAGTGTAGAAACTGCAAGGTTTTTTGTGTGTAAAGTTTCCGTTTTAAATATATATATATATGCTTATCACTTCGTAAGGGCGATAGACCCCGAAGAATAGCTGGACCGGAGCATCCTTGCTTATCTCAAACTGAAACAAAGACCGTAAAAATAAAAATCTCTCAGCGCATCAGTACTCTAACCTCGCACCCTAAGCCTCAAAAGGCACTCGCTTTAACTACAGAGCAATGAAACTACTCCAGCAGTATGACTATCATAAAAATGGTATTACTGCCTCAGATTCAGGCCAAGCGTAAACCGCTTGTAACCTCTCGACTACGAGTGGAGGTATTAGACGAGATAGGTAAAACTGTATCAGCTAAACAGCCGTTACAGAGTACCTACGAAAGGCTGGACCTTAAGAAATTCTGAGATACAAATCTTCATAAAAATCTCATGCTTACTGACACAGTTACCGAGTTCGAAAGGAATAACCATTATACACCATTCCACACCCTAAATTCTTTTATTGAGTTGTGAAGGTTGTTTTACCTACTTAAAGTAAGAACATGTGCAAATAAAGTAGTCTGAACATCGTTCTAAATTTAGATTCCAAAATCGTATCGCACCGAGACACGATAAGAGCAATGTCAAATTTTACATCTTGTGTGAAAATGGTATTTCATACTGGAAGTATCTCCGACACCGACAGACACACACACATATTTATTACACAAAAAAATTTGTGAAAACGGCTGCATAATTGGTAAATATGAAACAGGAAATATTTTTACAGTTATTCTGTCATACACAGAAGATTCAGATGTGTTCGTCATTCGTAAATTCCAGAAAATAACCCATTTCGGAAGGCTTTAGTTGCGTTTCTTATACATAATCTGATGCGAAAAAATTAGTATTCTGTTATGATTGCTTATCGACTTTTTTAAAACTGACAAACACGCGATGGAAATATGAACTGCTACCTTCTTTTCATTTCAAATATCTCGGACGATACTCTAATAAATGAATATATAATTCTATCTCCGATTACGATGACAAACATAGATAATAATTACAAAGTCTCAGAAAACCAGGAAATATATGAACATTTCCAGCAATGATTTTCCTCAACGTCATTCGACTGTACTTCATGTATTCCAACATTTTTTTTATTATTATTATTATTACTCCACGATTCACTAAAAGTGTGTGGCGGAGGGTGCATTGCACCTATCGAAAAGGGTTATGGTTTGGAAGGGTTATAAGGGATATGGCAGGAGGCGCCCATGGGCTATTGTGAGGAACCATCCCCGCATTCGCGTGGAGTGATCCGGGAAAACCATGGAAAACCCAGATCAGGATGGCTGGAGTGCTTTATCGAAAGCTATTCCTGTCGGATTTTAAGTTTACTCGCCAGGTAAATCCTTTCTATTCCATTCCCTAATCGCTCGTGGGAAAAATGAGTACAGAAATGAATCGGTTCTGGCCCTGATTTCTCTTATCTTATTTTCGTGGTCATTTCGAGATATGAATGTTGCTGGTAGCAATATTTGCTGGCTGTCATTCAGAAATACGTCTGTCGTGAATTTTTCAATTAGCTTCCGTCGAGAGCAACGCCTTCGATGTTCCAGGTCTTCCCAACCTAACTCCTTCAACATCGCACTTACGCTTTCCCTCCAACTATATATACCTGTCACGAATCGGGCGGCTCTTCTTTGGACCTTCTCTAAGGCCTCCAAGCTTAATTGATCTGATCGTAGACTAAAGACGTATGTTTCTCAGAAACGACCCAAAATGTGATTTTCAGCACACATGGTGCAACAACAACTGCTTTTGAGTAGTACCTGAAGTATGATTAACAAACAGCGTATTTCAACGACCACCATTTTCTTTTAGCGGGTTCAAAGGTCACAGACCAACCATGCACTCACCCCCACTCTCTCCCCCCACACGTGTCTGGCACGCGCCCCTTTTCGGGGGCCTAAGGTCAACCAGCCACGATGGAGAGTTCAAACCATATAATCTTGTCTCAGTGGTTATAACAGATACAGCGTAACCTATTTTTTTGAGTTAAGTACCACATGTGTGCTGTCATTATTGGTTGAACATACCTTAGAGCCCCGACGAAGAAACGACTCGGATCCATTGCTCCGCTAATGTTCTGACCTCATCCCCCCCCTCCCCCCCCATGTTATGTCACGTCATCGTAGGATTCCGGTTCGACCTCAGATTCTTGTATTAGCGTCACCTCCAGAGGCTAAAGTCTCTTTGTGAATAACCAGGCTACTTGTGACCGGCTAAAATCCAAATAGGGCGATTTAATCGGATTTTAGACTGTCCAACAGACGGTCAGTCCATGCGAAGTGAGATGTGTGGATCCTGGTCATCACAAAACTCCTTGGCCTCGTCTAGTATTAGACGCTACATTTGGGAAAAATTGAATGGTTACCATCGCGCATTAAAGTGTGCTCATTTATTTGTCATTGCCCCACAAATAATAATGCATATGGAAACAGTGTACGGTTAAATAGTGTACTTTCTGATGTCAGGTTAAACTGTAGGTCCCATTTATCTGATTCAGGTTACGACATATGCTCGTACATTAGTAGAGTTGGATAGAATCACTGTGTTGGCCACAGTTTCGAGTTCCGATGGGGTTCAAGCCTCTAAATCGTAATTCGTGTGATGTTACATGATACGCTTACCATGGTGCTACAAATCATGCGAAGACTCGATTTGGTCGCTAGTAATAAGTTTCTTATATTTCGGAGCATCGGGCCCTGCAGATTTTCATACACAACACCATAGCTATGCGCCTTCTTTAGAAGTAACTGTTCTCGGTAAGGTGCTAATAAACTATGATTTTAAATGTCGCAGCCGCGCTATTTACTATAGAATATTACTGACTATCATTTTAATGTAGGGCGGAAAACAATTTCTTTCATTTCTGTTGTTATCTATGCAATGTTAAACCACGCAGCAACTGTTAATATATCTGACTCCTTTGTAATGATCACAACTGCACGACTGCCCACTATTTTACTGCTAACAATTATTTACAGATTTACAGGTGACAACTGCACATCTTGAAATTTATATACATCTCGATCACTTGGCACATAAATTACGAAAACAAACTGTGCTCAGTCAAATATGCTAAACACAAAATACAGTGCATCGTATTAACACTAACACAAATAAGCGATATATTTTATATAAGAAGCAGTCTGATGGTATCAATGGATATCGAAAGGTCCTCAGTCATTTATCATCGGCAAAATTTGCTTTGTGTATGAGGAATACGCCTGAACGATTCCATGTTTAAGATCCCATGCAAAATTGCAGATCCTGTAGGATTATCGGACGAGGTAATTCGATTTGTGAAAAGGGATATAAACTCGTACCACTTAGTTATTTATACCACACGGAGTTGTTGAACAATTATCCAGGTTAGTGATTCTATTTTCCATCTTTCAAGATTTTAGTAATTGTCAATAAGACATTCTGTTATGACGAATATTTTGCTTCAGACTTTTAACACTAATCTCAGAAGTTCTCATCCCCGCTAGTAGATCGCGATGTAGCTAATATATGTTTTAATTATAAATCAATTTAAAGTCATTCCTTTCTCTACAGTGAGATGATCAACAAATTACGGATAGTCTCATGTTTCGTAGTATGAGACAGAATCGCGAGACTACAATTGAGGTCTAAGATATTTGAGACCTCATTTATAAACTACGAGTGTGGACGCGCCCTAAAGCCACAAAAACAACAACATACACTACATGAAAGTTTTAGATCGTTTTCTCGAGACTACTGGATGAACGCTCAGACTATTTCTCTCAAGTAGCAGTCTCAGCATTCAGTTCACATCATCTCCAACACCAAAAATTGCATCAATAAATAATCAAGCCCTAACAAACTAGGCAGAATGGTAACTCTGAATTGGTTTCGTGAATACAACGTATAGGTGGTGTTAGAACAACATGCAGACACTACTTTCTCAGATTATATGCGGCTTGTATTCTTCAAAATATTACGATGAAGTGGTACAACAGCATCTCATAGAACATTTAGTTGAAAGCATACATAATCTAATATCAAAAATTCTAATTCTAATGCAAATCATAAAGCCCGCCACAAGAGACTATCAGCCACCTCATGTAATAATAAGTGGACTAGTAACGCATATTCACCAAACTCAATCGCAATTGCAACGGCCTAAGTGACAAAATAATGTCATGGAACATTATATTCATTAAGTGAAATTAAGAAAGCCTCACATTTCTGTCACAGTACGTGCAGTCACCGATATATAGCTGTGAACTTTTCGATACGAGGATAAAATATCGTTAGAAAAGATATGACTAAAGGCTACGGTGGAATCAGCAAGAAGCGTTACGGTAATACAGATATCACGCCAATTCCGAGAGCTTGTATAAAATACCAAGTGTTAAAGCAGGGATTTAAAAAAAAAAAAAAAATCAAAATAACAAACATACAATAACCAATAGAATGAATGTACCCTGATTACAAACATTAGTAACAACATAAGACAGCTGAAAAACTCTAGCAGAAGACATTTAGGTCTCACAGCGAACTTAACCGGTGTGTTAAAAACACTTCTAAAATAACTAAAAAAATATGCAAAGTAAGGGACCAACCGGCCCATGATTTGTTTTTTTTTTTACATATGGCTTTACACCTCGTCAACGTCGTGGTCATTAGAGGCGGGATAGGACTGAGGACAATGAACTGGAAGGAATTCGGCCATGGGATTATTGAAGGAAGCATCCCGGCATTCGCCTGGAGTGATTTGGGGAAACCATGGAAAACCCAAATCTGGATACCCGGACGGGGATTCGAACCGGCGTCCTCCCGAATGAGAGGCCAGAATGTTAACCGCTCACCCCCACTCTCGGTCCCATGATTTGAGACGGACCATTTACATCCAAAGAACTAAACTAGAGAAAAGTTTTGCTCCAGGGCCAGAGCACATCCAATACAAAATGTTATCACTCATTCCGCAAGAAGAAAAACTTAAGTTTGCAAATATAAAACAATATACGGGCGAAAAGATTGCAGGTACAATTATTTAATACCGGGCGGATAGCACCAACTGTCAAGCCGGGAAGGATCTTGTGACGAATCGAGTGCTTTATCAAGAAGAATAAGGAAACATTATAGGTTTTTTTAATCAAGTTTTGTGATTTCACGCCTAGGAGACTTTATGGCAACAAAGGTGCTGCGAACAAGGACCACAGTTATTGCACCAGAGTGAGACATTCAGACCGAAGGTATAAATACCACAGAAAACTAAATGCAGGGATCCTTTTGCCAGTCACTGACACAAGGAGTGTACATGCTTGAGTGAGCCAATCTCATAAGTCCTCAGCGAAGGGAAGTGTTTGAGTGTGGCTGTTAGCTGAATTATCAGAGTCTGCATATTTTATAAGTTGTTTGGTGGTCTTTCGCTGTTGTTTTTTGTGACTGAGGACTCTCGCGCAGTCGTTCCAAGTTAGGTTAGTTCGTGAATTGAGACCGAAAGAGGTCATTAGTGAGTTAGGGAAGCGAAAGTACCAATGTAATTAGCAGACGTGACTCGGATTCAGCGAAGCGTTAAATCGCACTCAATATTCCGCTGTTTATATAGATATTGATCGTTCAATATGCTGAGGTTAGCAGCGGTAAATAGGGCACTGCGTGTCTTAGAAGAGAACTTGTTTTATTCGTCATTTTGCAACATATGCAGAAACTGTCAGGGATGTTTACTAATTGAAAACGCATACTTATCATTACTGTTCAACGTAACACTTAGACGAAAGTGGATTTTTTGGGACAGTTAGTTAGAGACAATTCAAGAAACTTTAAGATTTTTTTGTGACCATCACAGAAATGTGTATTGTTTAGAAGAAATAATTAGCTGGAAAAAGACTGTTGTGGAGGAATCTTCTGAAAGAAATTTATTATTACACCGGTCGGTGAGTCTAGATAAAGAAAATTATGCTCTAAACATTAAGTTGATGAAAATTTTTCTCCGACTATTTGATGATTTTTATTTATTAGTTTGACATGATTTTGACTTAACACTGCCCAGGTAAGGTGTGAGTGAGCTGTTTGTGAGTGGAGCGACAGTAAACGTGACATGTAGCTTTACATGGCTCCGATAAGCGTTTGGAATGGAATTTTTTTGTTTCACAATCCCCAATATCGGCCATAACCCAATTACCAGTCCCATATAATAATCAAGTTTTACCGAGAGTGGTTTCCCATACACCAGATGGAGTTCAGGATAGGACTTGAAACACATCATGTAGTATTGAAGTATGTTACAGATGTACAATTGTGTTTAAGAAAAAGTATGTACGTACTTGCGATATTTGTTGATACATCAAGTGCCTCAATGGTGATCCGCTGCCAGACAAAATGCTCCTACTCTGCCTTCCACTTAAGTCTGTAAATAACCTATGTTCCTAGTAAACAACTGTGTCCAGCGCAATGAAGTTATGTCAGAAGCTGTCTTGAAATATTCACTGCGAAGGCAACTGCAATCGTGTTCAGTAGGCACATACCTAATCTAATCAGTATCATGAGTATTGGCCCCTAAATATTTCCATAAAATAACTCAAACACCTCGGCTTGTATACTGACCATAAACTTAAACGGACATCACGCGTCCAAGCATAAAAGCAATGCAGACATTAACATTCGACGAGCTGTGAAAGCATTTTCCTGGAGTGCGGCGTTCTGCATCGCGCATTGGTAAGTAATATTTTAGACCAGTGTTTCTCAACCTGTGTTCTGCGAATCAATAATGGTCCGGGAAGATAATTCAGATAGTCCGCAGACAGAATATAAAAAATTTAGAATACCATATTCGTACTGTATAAGGCTATCAGCGAGTGTAAACTATAAGCTGAACATTTTAAAAGCCACGAATACTAACTTCAACGACCAGGCAAAAATCTAGCATTTCCAGAATTAGGCTAGGACAGCATTGTTCCTGCAACAGTCTATTCTTTTCCAGTTGGCATCAAAAAGAGCGCCGTTCTTCTAAGGATATAGTAAATGACTGTTTACGAGTGTCTTGTAGCTGTGAGGAATCGCGGTACGTGGTAGAGCTGGTAACATAAAAGTGGTGAATAAACAAAAATAAAAAGTGTGTGGTCTAGTATCGTTTATTTTATTTCGTACATGTAGTTCTGTGGTATAGTCTAGGATCCAGCATACAGTAACATTATTCTCTATTTGGTTACTAAAAATTAAGACTCTGATCAATATGTAATTCACTTATAATAGTTCATTTCTGGATATATAACTGTGTTTCCTTTGGAATTAACATGCGTTTAGATTTATTATGGTATGACGGTACAGTAAAATATGTCCCACACGTTAATAATACACACATACATAAAAAACTACGCCGATAAAAGTTAGTCGTCCGCAGCGTTACTTTTGACAATTTACTGGTCCTCGGGTTGAAACACTGTTCTATAATATGAATATCAGTAGCAATAGCAGTAGTAGTAGCTATAGTAGTGGTGGTGGTACCCACTCTCTTATTAACAGTAGAAGTAGTAGAGTCATTGGAACTTAAATCAAATTATCTTGCACATTCGTTGTTTATAATGTGAATACGTTAAACACATAAGATATAAATGTATATGCATGTAAAAATAATGGAAATAAGTGCCCATATTAGATTCTAGGTGCTGGGCTATGTTGTATCTGAGAAAATAAATAAAAAAAATAATAAAAATGCACGTATGTCTATGGGTTCCCAAATAAGCAAAAATTTCTACAGAATCTTAACGGGTGTTCAGCCAGATAATTTCTTCAACACACGACATTTAAATAGCTGCGTTTTCATCAGGTGAAGTAGTGAAGTGCACGACACTTACTGCAATTGCCTCGTGAGGTATGAACGCATTGAAGCCAGCCAGCATAGCCGATCGTCTATTGGGCAGTCACGTCATCTCAAATCACTCTCTATCACCGAATCCCAGAAATACGAAACCGAGGCAAAAATTCAGTTTTACTGAAATTCATTCTGTGTCACACTCAGATAACGCGGAATTGTCGAGCTACAACAAGCGCAAAAAACGCTGGTATATCGTGTAACGTTCTATGGTTCTCATCGTTTGCCGATGTATACGGTATCGAATAAAATCCAGGTATTCTTAGACCAAAGTCGTCCTTCACTGAGCGCAACATATTTGTATCTTTGATCGAAGTCGGAAGGTTCTCCTTATATCACGACGTGCAAGAATTCTCCCTATTTTCACAGAAGTATTCATCACATATTGCAGCAATGCTCGAAGTCTGGATGGTTCCTCTTGCTCAGTTGTAGGTCTAGATGCACTGGGAACGAATGCCTGTTTAATTTGCTGCTGCGAATAGTTATTTTACCTTAAAAATACTGTGAAAGACAAAATTTTCACAAGCTACAACTTAACAAGATAGGTACGGTGCATCATAAAGCACTATGCGCATGTATGGTGGCGCATGATATCAACAAAAACTAATGCGCTCCTCGTCGATGTATGGCATACCACTATAAAGTTGCTCCGCAAGTTTCTTTCCTACAAATATCTTTGGAAAAACACAACAATGAGTAAGTGGTAAACAGCACCTATTGTCAGTTCTCGCTGCCAAAATTCTGACTGGTCACTAATGGATCATCAGAAAATTCCTTGCTAGTTCGTAGCATATCTGGAAAGTGAGCTTGCCGTTACAAAACAATAAACACTCCACGTTAAAGCGATTCTGTAGCACCGTACGAAACAGCTCTGCCAAGTCTTCCTGTAAGAGTAGACATCCCATATTCTGCTGAAACTAGCTGTAACAATAACATTATTTTTTTTTTCATTATCTAGCCGAACTTTCGTGCAGGTTACAAATCAGACGCTAGTACGATTCTTTACTTAGATATTTGAAATCGTGTACTCCCTGCCCAAACCCTCACTGCCCGCAGGGACATCGCTTTAGCTCGCCTTAGTTTTCACACAAAGAGATTCATTTGGTTAGGCTCATTTGGCATTTAATTGCATAAAATCACTAGTCTGACATCCAATTTCGCTAGGAACTAGGGTGATTAAAAATACAATTTACACAATAATACTGCCATACATCCGTTGTTATGTTAAGGGCCTCCATTATACTGCCATACCAATTGCTGTTACTATTCGTAATTGATAATTCTAGCCGTATCTGCTGGATTACCTTATAAATTACTGATCGGACCGAGAAAGCGAATACGCGTTCCCCTGAATGTATAATTTCGTTAAATAGTCATAATATTGTAATGATCTTGTTGGGATGATACAGCATTTTCGTAAAAACAGTGGTTTCAAGCATATATTAGGTGTTGGTCGTTACATGGAAACTATCCAGGTTTCAAAGTCATATAAAAGTAGTATCAAAACACCGATTAATAGCCACATAATATCCAGTCAGTCAGCGTAGACGGGGTATGACCGGCGATTACGTCAAACCCCAAGTGTACCGGTAGACCAGACGTGTCAGAACTTATATCATCCACCCCGCTGTTCGCTTGAAGATTACGTAAAGTACATGTGGCCAGTTATTTGTCTGTCAAGTATTTAAATATGATACCCCCAGTAACCTAACATAGTATTGTGTTATCACACGCTTCAGGAATCTGGTTCGATGTTCGGCAGCGGAATTTGATCAACTTTTCAGCGCCTAAATCAAATGACGCATGAATTTATTTTCGCAACATCAGTAATTGAAGTTCTAGCATGTAGAGACCACGTTCGAGTCATTGGTTCGATGACCCGTCCGAGGTAATACTTCTATTTTTTTGTGGTCATATTAGAATCAGGAGATTAAAGGAACAGTTTGAAAAATACTTAGAAATTCAGCGCGATTTGGATGCTATTTTCGATTCGCGCCGAAAATGGCAGCTTACACTTAATTGCAAAAAGTGCAAGGCAATGCGGATTAGTAACAAGAAGAATCAGTTTGTTCACGAGTACAAAATAAGCAATTCAGCTGTTAACACGGTTGATTCCGTGAAGTATCTGGGGGTGATAGTACAAAGCAACATGAAATGGGACATGCACATAACTTCCGTCGTAGGCAAGGCTAATTCTAAATTACGATTCATAGGTCGTATTTTGAAGAATTGTAATGCTCATACAAAGGAGATAGCGTATAAAACACTAGTGCGTCCGCATCTGGATTACTGTTGTGGGGTTTGGGATCCGTATCGCAAGGGATTGATTGACTCAGTTGAGAGGGTGCAGAGGAGAGCCGCTCGATTCGTGACTTGTTGTTACAGCTCTTATGAAAGCGTCACAGAATTGCTGCGAAAAAATTTAAATTTCGAGTGCAATGAAATACTTCTTCCGCCAACCTATTTAGGTCACAATGACCTGAGGGATAAGATTAGAGAAATAAGATGCCGTACTGATGCTTTTATGTATTCCTTCTTTCCTTGCACTATTCGGGATTGGAATGCGCGGGTTTAGGATTGGTGCTTAGCACCCTCTGCCACCCACAATGTTTGTGAATTGCAGAGTATGGATGTAGATGTAGAAAACCTGTAGACAAACCGGTCGACAGAAGTGCTCACCATCAGATAGGTGGAATTAATAAATCCTATAACTTGTGTACTCCAATGTTGTCGGGTTAGTGATATTTCAGGAGAAGTTTGACTAGTTTGTTACAATTAACAAAACTTACAAGTATATTTCCATTTCAACGAGTGGTAAAGAGAAGGAAAAGTATATTGTCTGTGAAATGACTAAGTTTCAATAAATCACATAGTACTTGGATACGTACAGTATTAAAGAGTTATTTAAATTATAAAAAAGTGTGCATGTTTCAATTTATAATATTTATTCTCATAAGCGTTGTGTTTTTATTTACCAACTAATGCATACATACATTGATATTTAAGCTTGACATCAGATGGTACGGTTAACAGAATTTCGTTAATACGCTCTCGATTATAACACTTTTCCGTGCGCACCTTTTATACTTTCCCGTTCTGACGCGATACTAAACAAAAGGAAAAGAACCCGCATATAAACTCTCACAAATACCGCTTACAACACTAGTAAACAATGAGTTTCAAAGAAGGCTTTGTGTCATTCCCACCGTTTGAGATACGTGTACGGTGTTTGTTCATCTTCCCCACCGATTACACCGGTAACAACAGTCTCATTAACAGCATGCGCTATTAGTATGTGGTGTCCAGTGCACCTCAGGTTTGTCTTCCATATATTGTGCTCCATCCTTAGAATATTGACATTTAGTGTGTCATGTAATTTTTCATTTGTGTGTTGTTTCCTAATTGTGACTGAAACATGTTAAGACTGGGATACTGTGCACTTGAGTTAACCAAACCTAACGTGACGTTGAAGTCCTATTGACTATATTTTATGAACCTGAAGCCCAATTGTGGTTTCGTCATGACCTTGAAGCCCAATTTGTCTTGACGTTGAAGTTCAATTGAGTTATATATTTTGTGCTGATATATAGTTGTTAATATTTCTAATGATTATGGTGCATTGCATCATCGCTTGTTTACAGTTTCTCGATTTTCACAATTATGGTTAACCTCTCTGTAATGTAGAGGAAAAAAGTTCGTGTGATTATCCCAGTCTGGAACTGCAAATGTCATTTGACCAGGGTATTCTCATGTCGCGGAGAAATAAATATGAGGTTCCTGCCGTTTAAGCATAATTTTCTTGACGCTGGACAACCAAGCAACCTCTCTCTCACCATGACCAACGAGTTGAGCGTTATTGGAATCTCCGAGGTATATCTACTATCAATTTCAGTTAGTTATACGTGTGGTTACGCTGTTTCAATATTTTTTATGCATTATCATAAATTATAAATAGTTTTTTCCTGTTCACAAATACTTTGGAAAAAGATGAGGAATTGAATCAAACTTTGCCACAAATTAAGCTTAAATGTTTTAGGGTATCTATATGTGTGTCTTTTTTAAAAAAAAAAAAAAAAAAAAAAACACACACACACACAAAATATTAATGATAGAACTTGTATTGTGTTTTGAGGATCGCCGGTTGTCGACGCACTTACTACTGGAACGTCAATGAGCTGGTCATTCGATTAAATGGCGACCAACATCAGCATCCGTCACCTTACACTCGCAAGCGCACTGTCGGCTGTTATGCAAAACGTCAATTTGTGGTAAAACTAACCAGATCTGCCTCAAGCAACACAAGACCTCGACAGACCAGGACATAGTCACTCATCACCACTAGCCCTGCAGGGGTTGCAACGGGAAGCAAACCACCAAATGTTTGTCTCAAAGATAACAACTTTGGGTTATCCACTTCTAAAACAGTAGCATCTTGGCCTAACAAGCTACCTCTAACGTCCGACCAAAGTCGTCGGCGAATTACATCACGGGTGCCAGTCACCTCTACTATCTCAGCATGGGGGTTAAACTGCTCCCGGCATTATACTTCTCTATAATCTATCAACCCACTACAGTCGGTCATCTCTACATCCACTGCTTGAGAGCCTATCCCAGTCTCTACAAGCCAAAGACCAACCGCTTCTATCGTCGCAGCATATAGATATCCCCGTTTCCACTGTCCAGCCGCTAACGGTCTCCTCTACAAGCAGACCACAGCCTTTTTTTTTTTTTTTTTATTAAGCAGTAAGGTCTAGACGCCACCTCAGTTAGGTTGGAAATTAAGATATCAGGCGTGTCGAGTGTGTTGTGGTTAAACCCTGAGGCCAGGTCAGAGTGTTTCGTCGATAGATTATACTACAGTATGATTCAAAATTGACCTAACTGCAAGAATTCCAGTATTTGTCTCAATTTGTGTATCACTCAGTTAAAAGAGAAAATCCATCGATACTATTATCTGCCCCGACATACACATACGCGTAAAGGCACAATAACACCGGGACAGAATTTATATGCGCAGTAAAAAACTCCCAAATTGCCCCTCGATTTCATTGGTATATAGTTTCCATTGAAACTGTCAAATATTTCAAAGCAAGAGAGGCGAAATTCCATCTACGTATTTAGTGTGGGAGAAATTATTGAGCATAAAGTTGTAAGTCCTTTACACCACACTGGAAACAAACGCGGAAAGCACATAATCATGCTTATGATTACTGGATGCAATGGAAAATATAATTACTGCCGGATACGTGACAATACGCAGCTAGTTAGATCCTCCTCAAGTAAGAAACATCGAAAAATACACGTATGTGATAGGTGCCTGCCACGTTTTGGACGCAAAGATGTCTTGGACCGTCATGAAGTTGATTGTTGGAGGGTGTGTGCGATTAGAGTAGATCTGCCTAATGACATAGACCTTTAAGTTCAAGGATTTTTTGTACTAACAGCGTTCACTATTCGTCATTTACGCTGACATTGAAGGTTTGTTAGAAACCTTTGATACGTGCACAACCCATCCCAATACCTCTCCCACAACC
This sequence comes from Vandiemenella viatica, assembly GCA_031002005.1. Lineage (NCBI taxonomy): Eukaryota > Metazoa > Arthropoda > Insecta > Orthoptera > Morabidae > Vandiemenella > Vandiemenella viatica. The sequence continues at coordinate 147,001,189 of CM061921.1, forward strand.
GATGTCCAGTAACACCCCCTTTTTTACTGCGAAACACCAGGTCGTTTGCACATACTACTCTCATCTGTCGAAATTCAACTTATTCTCAGAAGAAGACTCAGAGAAATGGTTAATAGGCGAACTCATCGAACTGGCCAAGTAATTTGAGAAAATTGTAATGCCGGATTTATGAAGGATGAGCATGGAGCATAATTTTCACCTGCCACGGTATGTCACATCTGTGAGAAAGACACTGCACCGGGAACCCTTTAAGTCCGCTATCGTTGTCATATCAAAGGTGTTGTTAACAGTACAACCTGGATATAAAGCGCACTTTTCACTTAGGCGGCGATAGGGTAAGAACTTACCCTCGACACTGTACCCAAATTTCTTTTTCTAACATGGCTGTAGGTATTTCAATAACTTCACGGTTTCTAGATTCATGTCGTTTCCCACAGGCCCCATTATCCAACCTGAACGAGACATATAAGGACGATGACATAAGTATTACCAGATGCGTTTCAATGATCGCTAACAGCTTCAGTACGTTCTCTATTACCGAGTTCTCCAGCAATGTAGACACTTTTGGATGAAGTTGGGAACAGTACACCGCGTTATATCTACCATGTTTGAAGGAACATATCTCTCTCAATACTCGTTTGTGCCGCTTCTTCTGATTTCGAGAGAGCTACATGATGTAGAAAAATCCAGTTTTTTGTACAAAACAATGGAGAACATTCTAGACACCGCGGTTCCCGCAAACAACAAATTTCAAATATACGATTATTTTCAATTAATACTTCGTATGCTAGGAGAAGGCGAAATTGAGGATACTTTTTAACAAGTTTGTTTGAATGAGCATCCTCTATCTGGGGATTACCGGTTTCACGACGAATTCGCTATTTCTCAGTGTAAAATCACCAAAATTCTTTTTATTGACACAGACAGTGTAATTTATTTTGTGAAATCCAACGTTTCATATGAAATATAACATGGATGAATTCGACACATCTGGCTATAATAATGACATTCATTTTTGGATAATGTACTATAATGAGAAGATTGTTGGTATTATGAAGGATGAAGCGAATGGCTCCTTGATTGTGATTACTGGTCTCAGGTTGAATATGTACGCATTCCAGCTAGAGTCCAACCAGACCTCATGACAGGTTAAGCGTCTGACATGCTCCGTCACAAGGATCTCCAGATAGAGGATTATCTACATTGCCAGAAAGGTGCACCTGTAAAAATAACATCCATAGTAATGTTGACGTATCCAAATTGTGAATTTCTAAGGTCGGATGGTAAGCGATACATTTTAGCTGATTGGATGGAGACCATACTACAGAGGCACAAGTCTGTGGACAAATGAGAGTATATATGAATGGATATTAAATATATCGTTTATTTGTGATAGTGTAAATATACTGCACTATACACAAGCATTATGTAAATAGTTTCTTTTGTACGTAATTTCGTTACAACTAGTACAGCTATGTATATACTCTGTAAATATTGTTGAGATGTATATAATTTGTGATAATATGTACATACTTAGTTAAATATCGATCAAATGTACATAATTTGCAAATAGTGGTACAGTGTAATGAACTACAATATAGATGTTCTATTAACTGTAATGAAAAAATAAACTATTGTCTTTAGCATACCATCTGATGTCAAGCTTAAAGGCCAATATAGATGTATGAATGGAGATGAAATTTCACTCCATACGCACTGCGGGCAGTTTGGAATTTTATCCAGGATTTGGTACACAATCTGGTGATTAGAAATTGTGCCTCACTATCTCCCCTACCCTACTGGCCAATTTCCTAGTGACGAAAATTTCTTCCACCTCCAGAGCTCGAACCGGCGCCAGACACCATTAAGTTGTCTCAGTAATTTCGCTAACCTAGGCAAGTTTCACCAAGGTACTGGGAAACTAAAAGAGACTATACGAATCCACTGTAAGAAGCTGTTTTGTTCCATCTCAATTACGAATAACAAAACCATATTCTTAGATGAGTGTGTGGTTCTGTTGGCGTCCCCAATAAGCAATTATGACACCAAAAAGAATTTGTCATAAATTTAATTCCGTAATTAGGAGAAATGCGTATCACGTTCTTGCAAGTATACCCATTCTTGGTGTGTGTTTAACTGCAAATACACTGGCGGAAATTAAAAGTGGAGCACCCAGACAGGAATGGTGAAATTTTAATAAAGTTTTTAGATATATTCAAGGTCATACCTAGAAGATATGATAACAAATTGAAACGGATCAAGCTAAGTTTAATACCTTTAGATACAGTTGTTAGTAAGAATTGCGCCCACCTTGAGCACCTTGCGCCCACCTTGAGCACCAATACATTCGTGGATCCTTGCCGGTATTGAATCAGTAAGTGTTTGGATGTGTTCTTGGGGTATGTCTCTCTACGCCTGCATGTCTTGTGCAGTCAGTTGTTGCACAGCTTGTGCTGGGTGACCACGCGATCTAATGTTTCTACTCCCGGCATCCCAGACATGCTCTAATGGGGACAAATCGGGGGACCATGCGGTCTGAATTGTGATCGTGCAAGGCTTGTGTTGTGATAGCAGCAGTATTAGGACGGGCATTATCCTGTTGGAAGATACGATTTGGATAGTAGACATAGAGGGCATCATATAGTGGTGAGCTGTTTTGCCTTCAACAATAACCAACTCAGTCCTGCTATCGAAACTGATTGCCCCCAAACCAGACACCTGTGTGACGTTCTGAAATCACAGCAAAAAAATTTTCATACATGTTGTCCATTATGAATCTGCCACAGACAGAATTGAGATTCGTCTCTAAACACAAATGTACGCTATCCACGTGTCCATTTGCGTTTTGCATTACACCAGGTTATACGATGCTGGAAATAAAATAAGGTTAATGGAACACATGGCATAGGGATCAGAGAGTGTGACCTAGCTTCAAACAATTGGTTTATAATCGTCCAGCGGGTGACTCTCTCTATAATCGCTACTTGGATCTGGCCTGCAGTCACCCGTCTGCCAGCAACAGCCATCCCCACAATTTGGCGGTCTTAACGTGTTGTCCTTCTCTACAAACCTGTGCCTGCTCTAGGAATACTCAAGCCTTCTTTCATCCATTGTGTAACAAGTCTGTATACTGACATTGAACTAAGCCCAATCCTTCGGAAGATTTCAAGATATGATGCACCCATTTCAAACGCGCCAATTCTCTGACCACTCTCACAGTTAGACATTTGTATGTAGAGCGTCATGACTAGGGTTCGGATCTTTATGACCAAACAAATAGAGAAATGTGCAGGCAAATATGACCTTAAAAACGGTTAAATATGACCTAAAATTACAAAATATGACCAAAAATTTAAATTTACTATACACCAAAACATTTCCAATTAGACATTATTTATTTTATCTAGTAGTGACTCTTTCCCGTAGACAGCATAATTTGCTTCCGTGCACTAACTGCACCTTTAGGAAATTAAATTTTAAATCACTTTGTAAAAGTCACTTTAATTTTACATAATTTACAGAAAAGAACTCTTTCATTTGTACTAAAATATTCCTCTTGAAACTCCCTTACGTAACTCTGTAACTTCTCACTTTCAGAACATTTTGTTTTCTGTATATCGATACTCACTGATCCACTGCAGATGTAACACTGACGGAGGATTACTTTCAAAAGTATTTCACTGAGTCATTGATTGACACGGATCGATACAGGAATATGTGACAATCGCGCATAGTGACAATGGCGCGTAACCGGGTCGTCTCTTGCTACCCGCTTTTAGCTACCAATTAGTCACCGCTACAACAGCATGATGGATTCTGGGAATTCCAACCCCCATTCCCTCCTAACCGGACCGCACACCACTGCTGCCATGAGTATCACAGTTTTAATCATGGAAGTTACTTCAACTACACATGGAAAGCCGCGTGAGCATTATGACGAGTACAGCTATCGAGAGTTTAGAAAGAAAGAAGATGGTGCTGTCTCAAAGAAAGATCAAAACAATGTCGTGGAATTCTGAAGAGTAAGGATGCTGCCATACTGAATGTTACAGAGCATATATGTAGACCCCCTGACGACGCATGCGTTGAAGTACATCAGAAACTTCATGCGGCAAAGAAGAGAGCTCGAGCGGAAGATAGTTCAATTCCAAAAATTTACTCTGATTAACCAGGAGATCTCCATAATAAAGGCTACGAATTTGTAACTGAAATGCCAGCCCAGTCAACTGTCAAGAGAAACTTGTACCGTCAGAAGAGTATATCACAAGGAAACCAAAAGGAGCCAAATAATCGTGACGAAATGATCTCGGATGATGAATTGTTGAAGATGGGAGATGGAGGCAGTTTCCTTCTTACGGATGATATAGAAGGTGAAAGAATAATTGTTCTGAGCGGTGAAAGAGGCAAACAAAGTTTAAAATTACACGAACAATTCCTTATGGATAGTACTTTAAAAAGTGCCAGTAAACAGTTCTCCCAAATCTACACGATACATGCGGATTACGGCAGCATTGACGAAGAAACAAACATACATCCTGTGGTGTTTACACTCTTACCTGACAAAAAGAAGTTTACTTATGTACGTATGTTTCGTGAAATTATCAAGGCTGTACCTGAATGGGCCCCTAAGACAGTGACTGCAGATTTTGAAAGTGGTGCAGTATCTGCCATCGAGGAAGTGTTTCCCTCAACGGAAGTAAAAGACTTTTTTTCACATAAAAAATGTATTTGAAGAAAGATTTAGCAGCTTGGACTAGCGCGTGAGTATAAAGAAAATGAGGAAATTCGCCTCCGTATTCGTATGTGCCTAGCTTTGGCTTTCCTTAAACCAGAAGATGTGACAGATGGTTGCTTGGAGATCCAATCACAGGCTCCTAATAAGTCAAAACTATTGGAGTTTTTCGACTACTTGGTAGACACGTGGCTTGAGAATGAACAAATCCCAATTCACATGTGGAATTGTCACAAAAGACGTCATCGCACGACTACTGCTGTTCAAGGATGGAGTAATAGGATTAACAATGTACTTGACACACCAAACCCGAAGCTTAGAGATGTGGTACTTTGAAGAGGGAAGCCGAGTCTTCAGGTCTCATGTATATGAGAACTGAATTACTTCTTCAAGGAAAGACAAGAAACACCACATACCAGAAGTTGGATGAAACAATTGTAAAAACTGTTGACAGATATGAAAAGAGCGGCGACATCAGATCATGTCTAAAGGCGTTGTCCTACATGCACAAGCTTGAATAAATGTCGGTCTACTGTAAATAATAATCAATTATGACGAGTCTCTCTGCCTAATTTGGATAATTCCATTATTTTAAATAAATGTAAATAAGTTGTAAATATTTATTATGACGAAGCTTCTTGGCTGATTTTTAAACACTTTACTTACTTTTACTTTTTGACGGTGCTAGTGATCATGGAGAAGCGATAGGTAGATTGCGGAAATTTCTAGTCCTTCACGACCAAATTTCATTTTGATGTTACTGATTGACTTACAAAAGTGTCTTTCTTCTTTTCAACCTCACTTCCAGGTACATCTAATTTTCTTGAAATGCACCCCGTAAGCAGACAAATCTAAGATTACATTTGTGTTTTACGATAGCAAAAATAAATTGTAGAGAAAAAGAGTACGTCTGTTTGATTGTGTTTGAATATTTATTTTCCATTTCCTGTATATTCGGTCTGGTGACTCACATTGTTACGGCGCACGATTTGGGTACTGGTTTCTGGAATCATGGCAAAGAATTTCATGGACCACATAGAACACCACATATTCAAAAACAAAAAATACAAAATAATCTATTGGTTTCGCTTTGTTGACGATGTCATGTGCCTGATGGATGAACCAAAACACAATATCGACCAATTCCACAACGAAATTAACAACATCCACAAAAACATAAAATTTACTATAGAGCAGGAAACAAACAATACACTGAACTTCCTTGATGTAACAATAACCAGAAAAGGTCCGTCACACTCTTTCAGCATAAACAGAAACCCATATACACAAGACACCATCATACACAATACATCTAACCATCCTAACAACCATAAACAAGCTGCACTTAGACACATGCTGAACAGGCTAAACACTATACCCCTATCAAAAAATGACTACACAACAGAATACAACACAATCAGTCAAATAGCAAGGAATAACGGGTACACAGAGAAACTAATTGAACAACTCAACAACAAAATCAAAAAGAAAACAAGGACACCACAAGACAGTCAACACACTAACACCATCAACCACACTAAAAAGCAATGGTATACCATGACTTACAATAACAAACACACACACAGAATGAAGGTCCTCGGTCCAAGTCCCGGGCTCCGTTGTATGTAGTTATTGCAGGCCTTAAAATTGACGTTCACCTCTGGCAAAGCATTAGTGTAATGATGATTTGTTAATACTGCGATCGTAAATTATAAAGTACACGGGAGAGAGGGGAGAGTGTGTCCCGACCTTTAGACTGTGCGCGATTGTCACGACACCCGACACAGGCATGCTGCTGTTGCATTCTCGAGATTAAAAGGTGGACGGTACATTAACTTTTAGAGAATGACAATAATGCATAACTAATATTTGACATGAATTCTGACCAATTCAGTGACAATTAGTTTGATTTTTCCTCCAATGAATAATAGGAGTACAGTTTGTAACATGACGCGCTGTCGCCACGTTACAAGGTGCATTTTTATTATATATGTAATAATATAAGAGTAATTTACATAAATCTTGGGCGACCACCTAAATAGATTTTTGTTGTAATTTTATAAAGTACGCAAGATTCCAAGTGAGGACTATAATGAAATGGTGAACATACAGTGTATCTTGGTAAAGCGAATATTAAAGAATTATTGAGCCATGTAGGCTTGAAGCTAATCTGGTGTTCCCGAACCTTGGCGACAAGACGTCGCGGATTTGGGGTTTGCCAGACCACACACTCTGCTCCCTGGGGATGGGCGGTCAACAACGTCACTCACCTGGCGGGAAAAGCCTGCCGTCCGAAACCCGAATGTTCTCTCACCCCGGCGAACTTAGCCGAATATGTCCGACCTCTGTTAGATACTCTGGCCAAATCACATATCAGGGATATCACGTGACATTAGGTGCCGACCTGAAGATCCAATCCAAATGAGCGTATAACTTAAAATCCTGGGAATTTATGTTATATGTGAGCTTCGAGACTACAAAGGGGCGGAGCGAGAAGTTTCCTCGCGAGAGAGAAGAGCGACGAGCTTGACTTCGATCTTCGAGTCCAAGCTATGCGAGTCTAGTCTGAGGTTGACTTGGAAAGTTGACTTCTTTCGCCAACTGCTGCTGCAGGCTTGATGGAGCAAGCTTATCACGGCAACACAGCCGGTAATGCGATGACGCGCATTGTCAGTCCAGAGATGCCTGTAGCTGCCTTGTGAGATAATCTCACATATCGTGGGCCCGCTCCAGTCACCGCAGACATCAGACGCAGAACTACAATGGTAACTTATTACGACCAAGCCATCTGATTGTGCATTCCGTGAAACAGAACCCGTAAACGACTTTGAGAGGATAGATCCATGTTCTCATTTTGTAATTGTAAAAACCCCTGAGCTAGCGGCATAATTTGCCAGAACTAGTTATTTTCGAATGATATATTGTTCATTCTGGCGCCCATGATTTTCTTTTTAACTGTTAAGTCACAGTATCATGATACCTTTGTCTGAGGTCGTCATAACTTGTATTTTTTATTGTTTCCAATTATCATTATTTCTTGCATTTTGATTCTGAGATAATTTAAAAGTAAATATACAATTGTTTGCTTGCTCATGACGGCTAATTGTAACTCTGAGCGTTGCTTTTATGATTTTGCCAATTTGTGTTAATGTTAACGGTAAATTCGCTCAGACTTGTAATCGCCAGTGATAAGAAAATAAATGTCATATTGTGACAATTTTTTCATAAATTCCAACTAACGTCGAGATTCTTGCATAATTAGTAAATTTTCACTCCTTCATAAAAATTAAAATTCACAATTATTAATCATAAAGGTATGAAAGATAATTGTAACGTAGTTTGCCCACCAAGGCACCCACCACAAGTTCATGAATAATTATCCTAATTTCTTCTCATCTATATCTAGTAAATTCCCAGTACTTTTAAAAATTACCAGATGTTTCCTCAAAACATGACCAAATGACCATAAATATTATTGTAATACGACCAAAATTAGGAAAATGGCGTAAATATGCATTTATATGCTACATAAAATACATTTAAATACGATTAGAAACGTTCAATCAGTGTTTAATTCAGCATTACAGCTCAAAATGAAGGCAGGAAAAAAATATGACTTGTCATAAAGATCCGAACAATAGTCATGACTCTTCGCCTTGGCATACATGGTCAACAAGAACTTGTGAACAAAAAAGTGTCATTTTGCACCACACTGTTCACCACTTATACTCTAAAAAACATAGCAATTTTCGTAATAAACAGTCCCATAATTCTCATACTAATACATGTAAATCTTTCAATTTTTAGTCATTTAATACTTTATATACGAGGATACTTGGGGTCAAATTTCATTCGTTTATGACAACTCCGTCTGGGTTTGCACTTTTAATTTCCACCAATCTAGTAATATCAAGTGAAGAAATGTTCGTTTCTTTGAGTAACCACTGTTCACTGTCATTTCTGTATCATTGATTATGCGACCTGATTCGTCATCAGTATCATTAAGATTTTCAGTCAAAGACTATATTATCTAAAAAACTTGCTATGTCCCGAAGATTTAAGTAAAACATGAAAGCAACATCAACACAATTAATTCTTAAGAAAAACGAGTGTAACACACACCCTGCAAATAATATTTACACTACATCCAATAATGCAAAATACCAGAACAAAATGAAAATTAATCACAAATAATCAATTGGAAAATCATGAGAATATGAATACAAAGAATACAAAAGACATAATTCAACATTTTCGAAATAATAAATTAGTAACCTTATTGTGATTTTTCAAAACCTTTTAGTTTTAAACGGATTCAGCACTCTGCTTTCAATTAGAGTTTTCAATATGTAATTCCAACAGAGATACTTGATGCCCCCCACAAGATAGATTTAATTGCCACTCTAAACTTTTATTTGAACGACTAATTACTTTTATGGCAAAAAGTACATCTGCACTTATCTGAATCCAATAAGTGGAAAATACTAGCAAAGGGATACAATCTTTTATCCTGTAGCATGAAAATTTTACGTAAAATAAATGTATGTATAATCCTTTTGGAATTTTTAATTTTTTACGCTCAGTCAAAAAGGTGTTGTCGGTCTCACTACGGCGACTTGTACCAGCTGGAAACCATAATCACTCATGCAGCAGGAAGTTGCTTTCCATCGCATGCCGAATGTACACACTTTGACAATAAATTTGGCCGCCGCTGAAAAATTCTATCATTCTTATTTTGCACAATCTGACATCAATGTCATTCTAAGATACAGTAACGTAATACTGGCTTGCTAGTATTGCATTACTTTTTCCTGGGATGACATTGATGTCAAATTGTGGAAAATAAGAGTGATAGAATTTTTCAAATTTATTGTCAAAGTGTGTACTTCAGAACGTCTCACCTACAAAAAAATGGGACTGAGACTAGTAGTACCGCAATATTTCTTTTAAAGGCGTCACCAGGATGCTGAATGAGCCGAGTTTGTTTGGTTGTTGACACTGAGAGGAATGGCGCCCTAATTGTGTGTGGGGCGAGTGCACCTGTGGCTCCTCGCCTCGCCTCGCCTTGCTTCACCCGGACCGGGAGTCAGGGGTTACGACCAATTCGGGAAGTTGTAAAACCCGAGCTCAGTTTACTAGCGCTAAAACACGGAATGGATGAGGGCCGCCGGTGCTGTTCAGTTTGACGGCTACTCAAACCACTTGACGAGCCACAGTTTTGCGCTTACTGGCTGTCCTTTCCTCGCACGCACTGATCACTACTTTGCAGTGCTGTGAGGGTAACTAACTTAACGAATAATTACAGCTGTGCTCTTTGACTGTTTCAACGTAACATAGTCTTATTAAACAGAAGGACTTACCTACAGACTGAGGATTCGTCCACCAATAGTAAATTGAATAGATAATAGCGTCATAAATCTCAACTAATATTTTCAAATAAAGTTATTAATGAAAGGAAACAGTCTTTTAAAACATAAATCCACACATGTCTGATCTCGGAACGAGCGGTGTTGTGGTCAGCGTCTGTACACCAGGTTAGGTGCGGCTGAGAAATGAACTCTACGGCTCACAACCGTAGTTTTAACCTTGGAGCGGTCCACAAACCGTTCCCTAAGTCAGTCAAGTAATCTTATATGCATGATGCAAACTTACGGAAGTTGTACTCCAGGTGGTAATCGGAAACGTCAATCCACCACGGCAGTATGCCTTGTAACTGAGCCTATGGATTCTGGAGAGCCCAGAACAGCATGCAAGAAGGAGTCGGAGCCTTCTACTGGAATCCCACCAAACAACAAGCTTAGACCAAAACTAAAATACTTATTTGGTACTCTTAATATCAATTCACTTCTGAAGATTGGAAAACTAAAAGAACTAACCAAAATTCTTAACGACCAGGAAAAGCATGCAAGAAGGAGTCGGAGCCTTCTACTGGAATCCCACCAAACAACAAGCTTAGACCAAAACTAAAATACTTATTTGGTACTCTTAATATCAATTCACTTCTGAAGATTGGAAAACTAAAAGAACTAACCAAAATTCTTAACGACCAGGAAATCCTTGTACTTTCTCTTCAAGAAACCAGATATACATACAGTAATATGTTAGATTCAGAATATAGGATATATAAAGGAAAACCTGGGAAGAGAGTGATGAAGAATGTTCCCACCTTGGAACTGCGTTCATTGTGAACAAGAGCATAGTGGAATCAGTCCAAAACTTCCACTCACCCTCTGAGAGGCTCTCTCTCTTGACAATAAGATGTGGAAATAAAAACTATACCTTAATCAATGCCCATGCTCCAATCAATGACGATAACAGGAAAAATCCGGATAAAGTGGAAGAGTATTGGGAACTTTTACAAAACTAAATCTATAAAATTCCAACAGATCACGTCAAAGTGTTACTCGGAGATTTCAACGCACAAATTGGAAGAGAAAGAATTTATAAGAATATTGTAGTTGAGTTCCCGGCACACAGAAGAACTAATAGAAATGTAATTAGGCTTGTCCAACTGTGCAAGGCCTTTAATCTCAAACTGGTGTCTACCTTCTTCAAAAAACTGAGCAGAAAACAAACAACATGGCGCTCCCCAAACCCAAACCTTGGAGAATTCCAAATTGACCACGTAGCTATCTCCTCCAAGAGCAAAAAAGAGATCCAGAATGTCAAGGTGAGAAAGGGAGCCAACATTGAAAGTGACCACTACCTAGCAACTACAAAAGTGAGATCCATCCCTCAAAACAGGCGTAACAAGATATCAAACAGGAGGACTAAATTTGATGTTAAAATGCTACGAAATAACTCAGAAGTAAATAAAAAATCCAAAGAAAAGTTGGAAAACAACATTACAACGAACTGGGATGATCTGATAACGAAAATAACCGAAGCTGCCCGCGAAATATGTTCTATGAAAAGAAATAAGAAGCATAGATGGTGGAATGAAGAATGTGAAGTGGCCATAAATGAGAGAGTGATAGCTTGGAGAAGATGGCACTCCCATAAAACTGATGAGAATTTCCAAAATTTCGACACAATCCGAAAACAAACTTCTAAAACTATAAGAAACGTCAAGAGGAAGCATGAAAAAAGTAGACTCATACAAATTAATGATTATTTCGCTAAATGTAGCCGCTAGATGTGAGTCGTCTTGTGTTATTCTTGGTAACCGTCATATGTTTAAAATGGCTACTCCACAGCAGAAATCATTTTGTGTTATCGAGTTTGCGAAGTGCAATTCCGTGATTACAGTGCAAAGACGTTTCAGGTTGAGGTACCAAATGCATCCTCCGAATGGGTGGAACATTCGTAGATGGTATCGACAGTTTGTAGATACCGGATGTGAATGTAAAAGGAAAGAGTCCTGGCCGCCCTCGTGTTTCTGAGGCACATGTTGCACGAATTCAAACTGCTTTCCAACGCAGTCCTTCAAAATCAACTCGTCATGCCAGTCGGGAGTTACAACTACCTACAACAACAATTTGGCGTGTTTTGAGACGTCGGTTGGTTATGAAGCCGTACAAGTTACAGTTGTTACAAGCTCTGCGTCCTGATGACAAACGGAAACGTGTGGCATTTTGTAACGATATTAATGATGCTATTGACAATGATAACACTTTCGCACAACGCATCGTTTTCAGTGATGAAGTGACTTTCCATGTTAGTGGTCTGGTAAACAAACACAATGTTCGAATTTGGGGTCTACAGAACCCACATGCAGTCATTGAACATCTACGAGATTCGCCTAAAGTCAATGTGTTTTGTGCGATATCCCGATCATCTGTTTACGGCCCATTCTTCTTTGATGGAAACACGGTTAACGGTCAGCAGTATCTCGCTATGTTACAAAACTGCTTGTTTCCGAGGCTGCACGAAGACAACTTCATTTTTCAACAAGACGGGGCACCCCCTCACTGGAGTCGCCAAGTGCGTGAATATCTGAATGAAACTCTACCGAACCGTTGGATTGGTCGTCAAGGAGCTGGCGACTTAGCATGCATCAGCTGGGCTCCACGGTCACCGGATTTGACACCCTGTGACTTCTTCCTGTGGGGTTTCATTAAACACAATGTTTATGTACCACCACTCCCACAAACCTTTAGGACTTGAGAAACCGGATCCGTACTGCCGTAACATCAGTGACGAAGGACATGCTTGTCCGAGTATGGGAGGAATTTGAGCATCGATGTGATATTGTTCGTGTGGCTGATGGAGGACATATTGAACATCTGTAATCTGAACTTAAGAGGTTCGTAATATGTGTGTAAAGTTTCATATTCGTATGTCTTACAGTTTAATAAATATATGTATTCGAAATACGTATATTCTTTTTGAAACACCCTGTAGTATGAAATGATGAGACCTATCTACCGTTGCAGGATTATCCTTTCAGTCCTGGGCTCCCTGTATGTAAGTCGGGATGACGTATTCAGGCGGAAGTAGACCGGTATTCGAACCACTATCCTCTCGATTCGATGAGCATAAGATTAAAGCGACTGTTACTATTACATTAAATTCTATTACTTATTTAATAATTTAGCTGTTTCTTGCAGAATAGGCATTACCGGGTTCCACCTTCATCTCTCATCCACAACACAAACAACAGTGAACACCACACACCATTACAACAACATTTACGAACGCTGTCGCTGTGGAGCAGTCAACAGGAAACCATCTCTCCTGACGTTCCTGTGGGGGGAGGGGGGGGGGGGAGGTTTAACATCTTTATTGGAAATCGCCTACACCCAGACACGAGGAAGGAGTTCATAGAAGAAGTGTGTAGCTAACACTTGCATCTTTGATATCAAAATCACAAACCTATCTGATTCAGGTGAATGCAGTACTTACGCTCCATATGATTCAAACTTTAAAAGAAAGTGGTATAAATTTCTGACAAATATTTACTGTCTTCTAATTCAATGTAATTAAATAGATTGAAGTTTTGTGTGATTTTTGCAACAAACAACTTAATGAAGCTTTCTTCGTTCAACAAGATAAACATTGCACTGACGTAACTGATTCATTGTTTTACTAATTACAGTAAAACGTACGTTTCCTATTTATTGCTATCAACCATTAAAATTTCTGACTGGAAGCGACTTGGTTGCTTGAAGTTTTGACCAAGATTTTTTGAAATTCCGTCTACGTGTGCCGAAAAGAAATATAGTTTCAAGCTTCTGGTTTTCACATCAAAACGTTATTACGCAGTAGTAAAATAAACATTACCATTTCACTGCGAAGCATTCAATTGGAGAATAAATACATTTTGTATCAGCAATCAGCTTCTTCACATAGCTATAATCGTCTGAGCATTGGAGGAGGTAAGGATTCCATGGTAGCCTAATGAACAGCCATCATATTATCACATACCCAAAGCCAAGTTTAACTGCTGTCAAATGTTGGCTCAACTCGGTGTTTCAGCAGTCTACGCTGTATGACCATTAATGCCACCGAGTTGCATAAAATCGTCAAGAAGATATTTGTTAAGGCTTTACGGTTCGTAGACGATGAGGACATTGGAGTAAGGAGAATTTGGGCGGCAAGGAATGGGAAGGAATTCGGCCATGTTGTTTTTGAAGGAACCATTCCATCATTCACCTCGAGTTATTTCGCGAAACCTTAGAAAACTGTAACTTGGATAGCCGAGCCGAGAATCGAACCAGAGTCCATCCAAATATCAGGCCCGAGTGTGATCTACTTTCAGGTAATTTGTTCACTAAAATGAAAGCCTGTTGAGTTACAGGCAGTGATTTGATGAAATTAAATTTGCTTCCCGTTCTAGTTAATGCCCATAATTTTGGCGAAGCATATTCTCAGTTCTCGCAGTTGCTGATCAAACGTAACGTTAAGAGATGACCGTCAACAATGTAAGACAGAGTTATATACTTTATTAAAAAAATATAACACAATTACGACTTAACCGCATCCTTATTTGACGGCAATCTTCTGTCTATAGATCGTCCACAACGTTCGATCCACATAGTATTATGTGCTTCTGTCAAACTATTATTTCTACTCTTTGCACAGCAAAAGCACTGTGCCTACACAGAAGGTGCTATTTCACAGAATGAGGCATATCATTATGCAAAAAATTGTCTTTTTTTAATAATTTCCAGATTGAAAAGTTACCGATAAACCTGCAGCTCCCAAAAATGTTAAGAATTTAACCGGTTTGTAGAAATTCCGGATCTTAGGAAGGAAATAATTTAATAAGCCGTGTTAAAGGACTAACTGTAAGTTCATTCCTCGAATTAATAAAGTCAGTAAAATAATAACGAATAGCAAATCGTCTAATAAAAGAAGCTTTATGATTCACACAATAAACGTGCATAGAATTCGAATAGACTTGAGCTCTTTCAATGTAAAGTTCGAAGGGGCATATTAAACGTATGTTCCAAAGTAATTCGGTAAGCAGTAGAGCAACTTGGCAAGGTTTTTGGATATATGTACATTAAGCATTCTAGACAATCACCCAGTTCTAAGTGTTTCTGAACGTTGTCTCAAATGTATTACACTTTTCGAATGTAAGTCAATAGCACAAGTATAAGGACGATATAGTAAGGATATAATACTCAATTAAAACCACCCATACCCTAGGTCGGAGTCGAGCTGACGACTTGTGCAACTTCGCTAGTACCTACGCTCCCGGGGTAGAATTTCAATTTCTTGTGCGACTCGTCTGCCATCGTCTTTATGACCAGGCCGTGATGCTGTGTAACTCTCATAATTCGTACATTTAGGCCCGGTGCACACGAGCGTCATTTAACGTCGCGTGCACGCCGTGTGCACGCCGCGTGCACACGGCATCCGATGCACACGTAGCAGGCGGCAGTAGGCGTCCCACTGACAACGATGGACATGTATATTAAGAAGCGGGTAATTTTTGCGTACTTTATCTTTAAAAATCATTTATTAAGGACACAGGATAGACGTTACTGGTAGTATAGGACTATTCCAAAGAACTTATTTTTATAAGAAGCTTGAAAAGAATTAAATAAACATTCCGAGAGGACAACCTCTGCCGGCACTGAAGGTCCAAAAATGCCCTTCTGTTTTGTTGGTGATGAAACATTTTCCCTTTCACCAAATATATGAGGCCTTACAGTGGTAAAATTTTATCAGAAAAAAAACAGCTACAGATTGTCACGCGCCCGGAGTAAAGTAGAAAGTACATTTGGCATTCTGTACAATGAATGGAAAATTTTTCATAAAACAATGTTTTATTTTTTATTATTTTTTTAACTGCTTTACGTCTCTTTTTAACATCGAGGTCTCTAGAGACGGGAAAGGATGGGGAGCAAGGATGGGGGCAAGGAATGGGAAGGAATTCGTCCATGGCCTTTTGAAGGAAGCATCCCAGCATTTGCCTGGAGTGCTCTGGGAAACCATGGAAAACCCAAATCTGGATGCCCGGACGGGGATTCGAACCGCCGTCCTCCCGAATGCGAGGCGAGAACGCTAACCGGTTAAAACAATGTAAATTTTGATTTATCTATCCTATTGATAAAGACGTGTTGTTCACTTCACAATTTTTTAAGAACGAGAGATGGGTACAACATTCAAGACGAAATGAGTATAGAAGGTTTTGTCAATATCGGAAATGATGCCTCAGTTCCAACAAGAGGAACTACTTCAGTATATCCAAGTAAGGAACATGATAGCAACATATTTTCTTTCTGAAGTTGCCACCTTACCCCGGTAAAGGAATTTTATTTAAGAACTTTTGTGTTTGCAACAACAATTTACTATAAATTTTATACGTAGGATCAGGGCCGGCGTTAGGGAGGGGTAAGCGGGGCAAAAGTACCCGGGGCCCAAGCCCCAAAAGGGGGCCCTCCGTCCAGCGTGTCTAGCTATTTGGAATTTAAAAAAATCTGATAAAGGTGTTATTTGATTTTTTGTTTTTGATTAATATTTTCTGACTTTATCCAAAAAAATCAAAGTGTAAAAAAAAAAAAAAAATTCAGACGGGGGGCCCGAGAACTCTTACCTGGGGCCCGAGAATCCTAGCGCCGGCCCTGCGTAGGATACATAAAATCTAGATTGTAAATACTTTACGAAAACCTGGAATTATAATAAACACGAAATATTCTGGATAAGTCTTGATTACACCAATAAAATGTTCGATGTCAATATTTTCTAAAACTAATAACTCGTTTGCCATGCCTGCCGCGCTAGCGTGTTCTGCCGCCCGTGTGCACCGCTCCATTGGACACAATGTACTAGGAGACCGCACTAGCGTGCGCGGCGACCCTGCGGCGTGGTGGGCGAGAACAGGTAAAAACGACCGCTGGGTCGCCGCGGCGTGACCGCGGCGTTACCGCTTGTGCGTGTGCACTGCCGTATCTGTTCCTGTGTACTCCTAGCCGCTAGCGCGGTTTCTCGGCGTGCACGCGACGTGAAATGACGCCCGTGTGCACCGGGCCTTAACCAACAACTGCTTAAATTTTGTAAAACATTAGCCTACATTGAAAAAAAATCCATTTATGATTAGTTCTAACCTGCATCTTACTCATGGAACTCGTGGAGGTAGTAAAAATAAAAACCTTCGTTTTGACAACTTTATCTACTGTAAGACTCGGAAACGCTGGCTGAATGTAAGCTTTATCTCTAGGCTGGCAGTTGAGACACATCAGCATCATTTGTGTCCGTGAGTTGTGCGTAATGCCATGATACATATTTTACAGCATGTGTTCGATATATTGGAGAGAATGTACAATCGTTAGATCGTGATTCTTGTTGGTTGTAGCCCTGCTCAGGACCACCGTGGCTCACCGTCAGGAGCACTGTCACTATTTATGTCATGTTTCACAAATGCAATAACCTTGTTCGCATAATACAATCTTCAACGATTCCCAAAAAAGTAACCATATTGTACTCACGGCTGCTACAGGACCGGTTCAAATCTCCGACCAGACAAACCGGCCATCCCGATTATTAGGTCAATGATTCTCACTCTTCACCTGAGAAATCACACATTATACAATCAAAATAACACAAAAACATTTTCGGACAAATGGCAACACCTACTACCCTCCCTTAAGTTAAAACGTCCTTAAGCAAGGTGCAAGGCCCAGCGGTAAAAGCTATAATTCTTCACTGTATTTGAATTAGTTCCTTACACTTAGGATTTATTTGGTTTCCTGAAAAACATTGCAGAGAATATCAAGAATAAAGTTCATTATCGATTTCAATTCAGTTTGTTTCGCTGTAATGCCCCAAAAGGTAAATCGTTTTCTCGAATGGAAAGTACCCTAGTTTAATTCTCTGGAATCACCAACAACAAGAACAATCCGCTCTCGCGACAAAGTTTAGCAGTTTTATAACCCTACGATTTCCAGATGCTTGACACTCTTCAGCCATTCCTTTCATTTTCCCTGAAGCGTAAGATGGAAAGGTATATCCAGCTTCAGTTAATCCCCAGATTCTTAATGTCACTGTTTCTGTTTCATATTTATCTTGGGCTATAAATCAATTGAAGTATTACACTGCGCCGCAACTCTTAACAGCATTTTCCAACAAATGACGTACCTAACCAAACAGCCGAGCAAGGCCACAGATATAGCTTCTGCATTTACTATTATTTTCCTTATCCTCTGTTCAGGTTCCACCGAAAAGGGCAAGTCCCATCAAAACTGTTTGAGTAATAATATTTCCATGTAAAATCCAAGACAAAACTATACTTATAATACGAAAATGATTATATCACATTAATGCCCTTACGTATGATGGATTGTCATTTTATTTAAATGTAGTATTTTTGGTGGTGAGCCTTTGACTTAGTATGCACAGTTATACGTATTGTACAAGAAACTTCGTTTTATTGATTCAGTTTCAGAATCCTTCCTTACGTCTAATTCTTCTGTTCTGCATTTTTACTGTTAATCGCGGGAAGTTACTCCGTGAGTTGAAAGAGATTTCCTGGTTCCCCGTTGACTGAAAAAACTGGTGACATAATTTTGGTGTGCAGTAGGACATTTATATGGATTTTGTATTTTCAGCAATACATTTCTTTTGCGATCCGAATTGCACTGATGTGTTAACAGAAGAAATGATTCCAACGTTTCACTGATGAATGTTAGGCTGCATTAAAGTATGATCTAAACCATAACTCTGAAATTTACAGTATTGTAGATCATTGCAAGAAGGTTTTTTATTTATTTTTGTTATAGCTTGACAGCGATATTATTAAACCGGGGGCCAGAAAGTCTTCAGTTCTTTGCAATCATAGCAACAGAGAAAAGAAACAAAGATTCAAATGCAACCAAGAGTCCTGCAAAATCCAGTTTACTATCATATAGAAATCTAAGTTTTGCACAACCAACTATGGCCACCATATTTTAACATTTTATCTTACCGCCTACCATTTCCATGTCAATATTTATATCGAAACAGTATGATACGATAGGACGTTTTTAAGTTCACAAAATATTCATTCAGAATTTTAACTTGTGAAATGTTATGCAAGTATCGGCGACTAAGATTATCATCGAACAAGTCCACTGTTCACAGCAGAAAAAAAAACAAAAACAAAAACAAAAAAAAAAAACCGAAGTTGTCGCTGGAGGAGATATATAGCCGCTAGATATTATATCTAGCTTACTTTTTAGCTAAAATCCGAACTTCAGGAACACGATATTACTAGGAAAAATGAAACCATCAAGTGAATGGTATGGGAAGATACATTTTAGAAAAAAGCTTTGCCTGATTTGCAGACAAGGAATTACTCATGTCAGAATAACATGATAGGAAGAATAACGTTTTAATGTTTACGTTTCATTTGAGCATGTTCTAAAAACATATATGAAGGTGTGTTGTGTTCTCATTTAAGATAAATTCAAGACAGAGGGGGAGTCTAACCGATTTTTATCACCGTTCAGAGTAGTGAACAGCTTGACATTGAACCTTGACACTGAAAAATCTACACAAACAATGGCGAAAGGAGAACTACTGATCCCTAGAAAGCTTCCCGCGATTGTGCGAGATATGTCAGCGTGAAACCCTTTGGTCTATCGTTTCAACGTGCTGTTTGTTTATTAGGAAAGGCATAGCAGCAACTGATCGAGTTTGTTGGGCCATCACAACCTATAAGATTTTGTCTACGTTACTTAAAATGATCCCATGTATATACAACATGCTCAAGATTTTTCAGTCAAAACGGAACGATGCGCCAAATTTGTGATCTGTGGTACAGACTAACTGACTTAAAAGCTAAAACCGGTGATACTGTAGTGGGGTTTATAATGACCAAGTAAACAGGAAGGTAGATGCTCTATTGTGAACAGAATTATCTTAATGAAGATAGGACTAAACCTGCACCTAAATACCCGCCATCTCAGAAAAATACGCTGAGTAAATACAGAAAATAGAAGGAAAAATCTCGAAGGTGAGAAAAATCTAATGACCATGGCCAACTATAATGATATATCAGAACGAATAGAACGATACATCAAAGATAATTTCAATCTAGGTGGAAAAAATAGCGAGAACTTCGTAAAAAAAAAAAAAAGGAGAAGAAGAAGATACAAATGGGGAAGTCCATGACATACAAAAAGATTATATATATATTATGACAGCACCAAATTTTGAGCTATGACGCTGGGAACGGATATATACTGAACGTAGTCAGATAGGTAAGTTATACAAACTCAAATTTAAGAATAAGGAAGCAAACTAAAGGAATATGATACGAAACAAGTTTCAGAATGTACAAATGCGGTACAATGAACAAGCTGTCAAGGAAACAACTGAACACAATGAAGAGATAAATTATTTAAGTAGATTAAGTAACATTGAATATAAGGAAAGGATTAGCACGAAAACATTGAACCACACTGGATATGCTGAAATTAATTGATCAGAGAAGTATTCACAAAAATGCTGAAGAATGTAACAGTACTCAATGGTTTTTTATGAATTATTTGTAGCAAGCTAGGTGTTGATTAGATATGATTTTGTGTGTTTTTCCTGCAATTTATTGTGAATTGGTGTAACTGGACTTTGTTTTATGAAAATAAATTATGTAACTACTATTTAATATGTTCAAGGACAGAACTATGCAAGAAAAATTGATTAAATGTTTGTAATTCCAAGTATTAAGGTGAGCTACGATGTTTAGAGGAAAATTCGCGACAGTTTAAACCGATTTATGTGGATAATTTTGTGTGTAAATATCTTTAAGTTTTACTTCTGAGCATTTCGTAATGACTGTAAATGATTTGTATTGATTTTGATTGTTTTTAATATGTTTTTAATTGTTTAAGTATTGTTAGAATTCTAGAAACATCTGTCGGAAGCCTTTGTAATATTCTGTAACTTTCTATGTAACTTATATGAGCAATCGGCAGAGACGAGTTTTGTAACTACTTGAAGTGTACTGTGAGAGTGTATAGCAGTATTGTCTTTGAAAGCAGTATTGAGTGTAATCGCTGGAGCGTGTGTTTACACGTGCAACCACTATCTTTGGAATCTGATGACTTCTGGAAATAAACAAACTTAAATCTGAAAGTGTATGTATCTTGGACTAATTATTTCATTATAAAAACCCGAGATGCCTATCAAGAATGGCGCATAATAAAACTACAGAAATGAAACAAGTGGGAAATGCAAAAGCAAAACAAAAAAGGCTGCAAGATACAAGCGAATAAGTTAAACAATACTACAGTTACAAAAATCAGCCGCCAGTATGGCTCAGTG
The DNA here is from genome assembly GCA_031002005.1 of Vandiemenella viatica. NCBI lineage: Eukaryota > Metazoa > Arthropoda > Insecta > Orthoptera > Morabidae > Vandiemenella > Vandiemenella viatica. The sequence goes on from CM061921.1 coordinate 147,022,613, forward strand.
CGGACCGTGCATGAGCTCGGGCCCCCGCGTTTCAGCCATCCTGACTGCGGGTTTAGGCGGTTTACCGCAGCCGTCATGGCGATTGCCGGGATAGTCTCCAATCTCCGACTCATAAAATACACGTTTCACAAACAACAAAATACACTTATCACACACAGAACAAAGCTACACGTTTCAAAGACAGATGGCAATAGGTATAAAATGCTGGGCGTCAGCAAGGGCATGCGACCGTATAGTTCCAAATTTGGTAATGACCATAGATACTGTATAATCGGGACAGTTTGAACTGTAGTGAGATGAAAAAAAAAGAGATACAGTGTTGATACCAAAGATGTTGGAAAGCCCAGTTTTATGAAAGAATTTGACATGATTTAGAATGAACAAAGCAATAATAGTGAATCCTTCCCACAAAGTTACTAATCTCTCTATGTATCAATAACTTATTACCCATGAGAAATTCCGACAGATTTTAGAAGAAACATTATCTTTCACAAATATGAAAACTATGCCTAAGGTTTGATAAATAATGTTTCAAAGTTAATAAATACGATACGAAACAAAAATATATAAAGGGAAAGACATTACAGGATCGATGTGAGTTCAGGGAAATCTGGGGCACAGGAGAAGTAATGATGTCAGTACATTAATGTCAGAACGTACTGATAAAGAAAAACAAGACTGCCTTTTGGCGCTTGTGGGACTTTTTTTTAGCAAAGGATATGTGTTATAGAAGGATGGTGAAAATTAAGTCCATCGTTAAAGGATAGTCGACCAGTTTTGAAGACATGCGGAGAATTTTAATTTGTCGGTAAAGGGAACAGATGAAAGGATAAGAAGGGGTAATAAATATTAGTGTATCTGAAAACATCGTATGTAGCAGTGGGTAAAGATACCGGAGCGTGGAGTTAAGTGATAGGACTTGACCATCTGTGCTGGAGTTCTTGTGCTTGCTGGACTTGCGTGAACAAGGACACTTTTTCGGTATTACTTGCAACATTCCAGAAATATGTAAACGCCCTCTTTAAGAATCTCCTGCTCAAAGAACATATTTCACCGCCATAAATCTTATTTAATCTCACCAGCCAGATACAATGTTTACCGACGAGGAAGCTCGAGCACAATAATTCAGTACGTGAAATGGTTGTTCCTCCATATCAAGTTCGCGGAATGAACGAAACGAAACGAACAATAACGAGGTAAAGAGTGAATGGCTTGTTAAAATTACTGAGCGCGCGCACACTAAAGGCGAAAATTACTAAATAACTATGCGTCATGGTGCTATTTGAATACTGGAGAACATTTGCAGTTAACTAGAGCAAGACTTCGATTTATCATCTCACTGCTCATAACCTGATAAAGATTTTATCCCTGCGCATTTCATTAGATGGTGATCGCGAGTCGAGTATACCACATGTTCCAACTCCATGCAATTTCCATTAAGAAATCTTGAAAAATCAATTTTAGTTTCTACGACGTATCAATATAGGATAACGGTCTGTAATTCAATGCCTAATTCAAAAAGCACGAAAATACGAACATAATAGTAACAGTTTGGGAGATACTATACTAGCATCTTCCAACCTCTCCTTCACGTGGTGCATGCTGTTTGCACGGACGGACACAGTTGACTGAACGATTCCCGGTAAAGGACTCACCCACTGTTTGGCGAAGGCATCCTAAAAAGTTGGAAGAGTCAGAAAATATTAACGGCATGGGAATACAGAAGGCAACTGGAAGCCACTGCATTGAAGACCAAAAGAGTTTCCCGATACCATGTGATCCTCTCAAATCACATATGGAATGATGTAACATATTCCGGGGGCAAAATAGTTTTCCAGTCGGATCTCCGGGCGGGGACTGCTCAGAGAGATGTCATCAGAATGGACAGAAACGTTGTATGAGTCGGAGAGTGGAATGTTATAAATCTGATTATGGCAAGTAGATTAGAGAATTTAAAAACGGACCGAGCGTGGTGGTGTAACGGCTAACGTTCTGGCCTCGCATTCGGGAGGACGGTGGTTCGAATCCCCGTCCGGGCATCCAGATTTGGGTTTTCCATGGTTTCCCCAAATCACTCCAGGTGAATGCCGGGATGCTTCCTTCAAAAGGCCATGGCCGAATTCCTTCCCATTCCTTGCCCCCCATCCTTTCCCGTCTCTAAAGACCTCGTAGTTATAGGAGACGTAAAGCAGTTAAAAAAAAAAATTAAAAACGGAGATGGAACGACTTGAAGAAGATAGAGTATGGATTAGTGAGATTCAGGTGGAAGGTTGCACAGGATATTTGGTTTGGGGAATATAAATGTCACAGCGAGAGAAGGAAAAAATGGGAATAATGTAGTAAGTTTTGATCTAGAAGAAAGAAAAGCAACAAGGAAGCAGGTTGTAATTGTGTAAAAATATAAATTGATCATAGCAAACACACTACTTAAGAATCATGCACGAAACCTGGAACAGACCAAGGGACACATTTAAATATCAGCTAGATTATAGCATGGCTAAACAGAGATTCAGAAATCAAGTTCTCTTTAAAGTGTACCCCGGAGCTGATAGAAACTCTGAACACAATCTGAAATAAGCAATACAGGCAAAAGAGACTCGTAGTGAATAAACTGAAATAATCCCACATGGGTGAAACATTTGCAGAAATTGCAGACCAGGGACAAGCAATAACTCTGAAAGGAAATCGAAGGAAGAAGAATGTAAGGCACTAAAGAGAGGGGGATAATCCAAGCTGATAAAGAAACATTAGACATTATTAAAGAAACTAGCCGCAAACTTTGGATTGGAGTTGACTGATCAGGGGAGAGGGAAAAATTAGCTAGGATGAAGCAGGAAAAGAGCATTTCATATATTGCAGGAATAAAATAAACAGAAATGCAAGAAAGAAAAAATAATTGGCTGCGAGAAGAAGTAAAAATGTAAATGGTCGTAGGTACAGTAGACAGTGACTATAGGAGGATCAAACACAATTTTGGAGAAATGAACAAAAGATGTACAAACATTAAGATGAAAAACTTCCATTAAGCTCAGTGGATAGAGCTAACCGATGGAAGTAGTACATAGAAAAACAATACGATGGGAATGATCTGAACCGCAGTGTGCCGGTAAGAGAAGACTATGTTGACACTGATGATTTAGGAGATGTAAACTCAAAGAAAGCAGTTGAAATTGACGAGATTCCTGCAAAACTTCCAAAATGTCTAGGATTAATTCAAAGATTATTCAAACTGATAACAAAAAAAGTTACGAAACAGGATATGTTCTAACAGATTTTAATAAAAGTATCATCTTCATACGAAGAAAGCACAAGCTAACAAATATGAAAAATATTGTATTATATGTCTAACATCACACACTTGGAACTCTTAATTTAATTGCAATGGATCGTACGCTCCGATGGCAATTTCCCGACACATCCATTTTTCTCCTTTCTTGTATCAGCTTAATTTGCCCTCCACGAATGTTAAAATTAATTTTTTAAGCGTTTTTAGTAAATTATTCATCAATTCTCTAGGTAATTTATTCCAATCCGTGACCGTAATACCCATGAAACAAAATTTTACCACATACTTGAAATCACACATGCCTGAAATCAAGTGTAAGCCTGTGGTCATGGTAATCTTTTCTTTTCCATGAATCTCTCTGAATTCTTCCATCAATATCTTTCCAACATCTCATCACCATTACGCGCCTCGCACAATCCCACAACTCTCTTCACCCTCCTCCTCTCTTCCAATGAATCCCATTCCAGCTCCTTTGTCACATCACTGGCACGCAACATAGCAGCGATTCGGCGTTGCTTGGATTCGACAAGTGTTTGGTAGGTTTCCGGAGGTATCTGACACCAGATGTCTTCGCACCATCCATCCATCCATCCATCCTGATTGGCGCAGACACTAGTCTGCAATGGTATCCTTAGCGCCAGGATTTTATCCTATGGCTAATGTCGGTGTATAGGTTTTGAAACTAACTTTCTGGCTTTGTCATAATTTGTAGTTTCTGTGGCTGATAATTTAACTAAATGAGAAATAATTTTTTTTTTTTTTTTTTTTTTTTTTTTTTTTTTTTTTTTTTTTTAGGACGTTGGTTGGACTTGGACTTGCTTGGTATGATGCAGGGAAGGAGGAGAGTTCTTGGCTGTATTTCTACGCACCTATCTCTTCTCTTGGGTGTTGGTTGCTCCCCGCAGTGTTGGCGAGCGCAGCCGCTATGGCGGCGGCAACTTGGACTGGCACCTCTCGTATGGCTCGCAGCAGTTCATCCCGCCCTGACGCCCAATAGCTTTCCCGATGTGTTCCATCGGGTCGAGATCAGGTGAATTTGGTGGCCAGGACATCTACGTCAGTTCAATAACATGCTCCTCAAACCACTGTACCACGATTATGGCCTTGTGACACGGACAGTTATCCTCCCGGAAGTTGCCATTGCCTCCGTGGAAGACATTTAGGGATGCAGGAGGTCCGCAATAATTTCCACATAGTCCACAGCTGTCATGAAGCCTAGGATCATTGCTACAGGTCCCATGGAAGCCCAGGTGAATGTCCCCCATAACATAATACTGCCCGCCACTGGCCTGCGTCAATCGCGTAGTGTATGTTTCGAACAGTCGTTCGCCTGGAAGACGGCCATCGATCTGATGTAACAAGAAACATGATCATCCGAAAAAGCGACAAGTTTCCATTGATCCACTGGTCAATCTTCATGATCTATTGTCCACTGCAATCGTAATTGGCGATGTCATTGGGTCATAACGGGAACACGTAGAGACCGTTTGCTGTGGAGCCTCATGATCAACAATATGCGCTGAACGGTGTGCTCTTTAGTTGAGTAATGTTTATTTTCACTGATAACGTTTCCTTATCAATCAGTGAAGTAAGCCAGGAGGTTTTTAGTTTTCAACATCACATTGAAAACTGTAATTCAAGTGATTTTTTTTTTTAAATTACAGTATTAGATGGAGTTACTACATACCAGTTCCTATCGTAAACAATGGGATGATCGTTAAAACACAGAAATAATTAGTCGTTTTCTTCATTTACGTATTTCTAAGATTTTTAGAGTTATTTTATCGAAGGAACAGTCCAAAACAAAGATTTTTCTGTCTTTAATAAGGTTTTCTGAATAAAAGAATAAATTTAGATTTGGGTTATGCGAAGGAACTAGAGACTCAACGAAATTAAGGAAACCCTATACGGTCTACAATAATCAAGGTATTTGCAGCACACTTTGGCAGAGCGATGATAAAAATATGAATTGCCGGACCTGGATCTGAACCCTTTAGAATACAAGTCAATAGACTGAAAATGGAATTTAATTGTAATAGGCCAGGAAAGGTTTTGATGGCTCAACAGGCCTAGGCTTTCTAACGAAACCCTTCAAAAGCAACTAATTTTCTCTGAGACTTATAGATCAACTGCTGTGACTAAGCTATGCTTACCGTATACGATATAAGAACCACGGGTTTTGACCCTCCCAATTACATTCGGTACCATCGAAATGGTTAAAGGTTTTAGTTCATTCTATAAAAATTTCATATATAACTGAAATAGTTGATATAAATCAAATCATGGACACTGCATTATAGGTGGTGGAGTTGATTTGCTATGACTCAGTTCCTTTGGTTTAATGGTCACAAAGCTGCATCACTCCATGTATGAGGTAGAAAGAAGATTTTAATAATGCGAAAGTCACGATTGTTCCCTTCGTCATCGTGAAACAATGGCATTGTTCTGGGGAAAGCAATCTCGCGTCCAGATGGACTGAAGTTATTCCGAATATGAATCATAGACGTCATTTTTAACCGACTTCAAGAAAAGGAGGAGGTTCTCAATTCGTCCGGTTTTTTTTTTTTTTTTTTTTTTTTTGGGGGGGGGGGCATGTATGTTCAGCTATATCTTCGCCAATTATGAACCAATTAAAATGCAATTTTTTTAGTGGATAAGGTATACCTCCAATGTGGTCCCATATGAATTCATTGAGAAACCACCCCTTCTACCCCTTTACACCCCTTGATTTTTATATAAACCCACACTTTTTACCCGATTTCGATGGAACTACGGTCATGTATAGTCAAAAATAAAAATACTGTCAACTTTTGGTTTGAAAAAAAAAACTGAATCTCTCTCCCCCTATTCACCCCTTTCATTTTTGTCAATGTTCTTTATACAAAGCTACAGTAGACACCATTTAACTGATCTCCGTTAAAGTTGGCATATACATGTAATTTTTCATGGAGAAGGTTTCTGACCAAAAATAAAATTAAAAAAAACCCACCCTTTACACCCCTTAATTTTATGGAAACCTACATTTCTTATCTGATTTTGATTGAACTTTGCACCTGTATACTTTTAAACAAAGAGAAAAATCCTGTCAACATTTGGTCTGCCAAAGCTCAATCCCTCTCCCACCTTCCACCCACTGAAGTTTTGTCAATGCTACAGTCGACACCGTTTACCGATTACCATGAAAGTAGGCGCTTATATGCATTTTTTCACGAAGAAGGTTCTGACCAAAATATTCAAAAACCGCCCCCTCTCCCCATTAAAGCGCTTAATTTTTATACAAACCCACGGATTTTTTTTTTCCGGTTTAGATAGAACTTGGCACACTTTTACTATAAAACAAAGAGAAAAATAATGTCAACTTTTGGTTTGCCAAAACTGAACCCCTCCCCCCTTTCCACCCCCTTGATTTTTGTCAATTTTCTTTCTAAAAAGCTACAGTTAACACCATTTGATCGATCTGGCACATATATGTATTTTTTATGGAGAAGATTTCTGACCAAAAAATCCAAAAACTACCCTAGCTCCCCTTTTACACCCCTTAACTTTTGTACAAACCCACATTTTAATCCGATTTCGGTGGAACTTCGCAAGCGTTTACTTTAAAACAAAGAGAAAAATAAAAATACTGTCCACATTACTTTCACAAAAACGCAAACCCTATCCCCCTTTCTATTCTTTTAATTACTGTCAATTTTCTTCATATAAAGCTACAATTTCTATCTGACTTTGAAGGAAGTATGCACATATATACTTCAAAACAAACAGAAAAATACTGTCTAAATTTGGTTTAGAGAAGCAAAACCCCTCTCCCCCCTTCCATCCCCTTAATCTACTCAAAGCTACAGATTCTACCCGATTCTGAAGGAAACTTGCACACGTATACTTTAAAACATACAGAACAATTGAGTTTAAATTTGGTTGCAGAAGCCTAACCCCTCTCCCTTCTACCCCCACACCTCGTAATTTCCAATGTTCATTACAGATATTTAAAGTTTTTATCAGAATTAGATTGAACACTGCACATGTAATACTTAAAAACGAAGAGAAACATACTATCTACATTCTGTTTGCAAAATCCAACCGCTCATTCCCTTAGCCCATTTAATTTTTGCAAACGTTCTTTACACAAAGCTACATTTTTTATCTGGTTTCGATACCGACTCCAAAAATAACTAATTAATTTAAAAATTTCAATAACAGTAATGTAAAATATTGTCAATTTAGATTTAGTTTCTTCTAAGCAAGGTACACAGTTATTTTAAAATTTTTAGTGTGCTTTTTTTGAAGGCGGTTTTTTTAACAATTATTTTATACTATGGGCGGAAGAGATATCATTTTCGTCTAAAACATTTTGGAATAGCTGAGATTCGCCGACAGAAAGTTCTGTTAACCTCGTTCTAAGAGCAACATTCGAGGTGAGGCGGCTTTATTCATTAGGGCCAGGACGATACTGTCGAAATTGATTCACCCATGGACATGCTATTCCACACAGAGGATTGTGACTGTAGTACTCGTATTAAATAAACAGAACATTTCTTTATTCTCGACAGTGTAATAAGGACACCTCCACACAAACGCATGCTGCAGCGCACTAGAATATTTTTAGTTATTTGGTTTACCGGAGTTTAACGTTGTTTCGATGGTGCTTTAACCTGAAAGAGAGAAAAACTGTCGATATCTTATCCGCGAGTCGCATAAGCTTTAAGCTAATGATTTCATAATGTATTTTGGAGGTGAAAGAATGGTAATACCACACCATTCGTCTAGAGTATTTTTTTGAGAACCACCTAGAGACAGTAGTCAGAATGACCGGTATGTCGGTGGCAGGATTTAAACTCATCGCAATGCACTAGGATCCGAAACCACGACCCACTGCTGACAGATGATGGATATTGCAGGCATGATGTAATTGCAGGCCTGTATAGTGTTGCGAGAAGCCTGGGAGTGAGTGGGGTCGGGCCACGACCCACGGCGCCAATCTTTACGAGTCCATAAAACTTACTCTGCCCCCAACATCATAAAAGGGCAGTAAAACGACCTCCCGCCCAGCCGCACTGTCCGGGAGGATTCGCCGGGAATGGCGAGAACCACGCATTACCCCCAATCACTCCTGCAGAACACGGAAAAGAACCTGCTGCGTCGTTTCGCGACACATTACCTGAGCGCAAATATTCACACGAGCCTCGCAATCCACTCAAACGTTCTGTGTCCGTAGACAACTTCCTTTTTCTTAACAGACTGTTCGGTTTCAACATGAGTACTGGTAGTGTTCAGGCACAGTCGTCTTTTCCCCATATTTTACTATCTATTTACTACTTTTATACGACACACGCTATGATTAAGCGCACGTCTATGGTTTCAGTTGTTATCACAGCTTTCACTAGTCACGATTATGCTAGACATTTGAATACTAATGTAAATAGTCCTAATATTTTTCTGAAAAAGATACTTTTCCCCAGAAGGCACGCTCAACATCAAGTTTCACATCTATTTATCTTAACTCCTTTACTGCATACAAACAAATATTAACAAATTCGTTTGATTCGATTATTTTCGTGTCATTTTAATTATTAAACACAAGCTTACTAAACTAGTACTGAGTCTGTTTCCTCATCAGTATTAATACTAGACAAGTTCCATATCACCCGCCAGAATGGTTGCTGATCGGGGAGGTAAAATGGGACCAGGTTCCAGTCCTAACTCCCGCCTAGTTGCGGATTTTAGGTTGTTTCCTGCATTCAACGATACGAATGCTGGGATTGTCTCAAATTTCCGCTTCACAAACTGCACATTTCACAAACAAAAATACACTTATCAGGCAGAACCCAAGTCACACATTTCGCAGACAGGTGGCAACACAAACATTCCACCCTCAGGATAAACGATCCAGATCTAACAAATCTGGTTGTAATTACCCACGGGTAGCTGGAGTCTACGTAGTTCATAGTGGCTGTAATGAGAGAGAGCGGAAAATGTTTCTTATCACTAGGGTTTCAGTTATAATAATACCGCGATCTGGTGACAGATTTTATTACTGGTTGCACAACCCGTCTGTGCGGTAACCAGTTAATCCTACCAAGTAGTAGGAACCTACTGTTTCACGTGGAATCACGACTGCGGAACTTCGCAGTACACAAAGCTTTGCCAGAGGTGAAGAACAGGACAAATCAATAACGATATTCGAAGCGGGGTCCTTAGCATGGAACCACCAGACCCTAAAGTTTCTAATAATTTACACTGATTACAATAACACCCCGTTGTCGGGAACCAAATTTCTAACGAACGATGTGATATTCTAGTTTGCTTTTAATTGCCGTTGTCGACATGAATTACTTTAAAATACACCAGGTACTATCTACGAACAGCTACCGAAATAACATAATCATCTATAGTCCAATTGACTAACCCGATTTTCTTCATTGCTAAACACAACTGAACCACTCTACACATCCCAGATGTACATTATAAGAATATTGTATAGTCCCTTACATAATTATGACGGAAACTATTCTTCGGTTCTCCAGTTAACTACTGCAGCAGGGAGAAATATACGTAAAAGAATATTTGGAATATTAATGGTAAAGCTGTAACACAGAGAACAATACAAACCATCAGACTTTCCAACTGTCGTAGCCTCGACTAATGACATTTTAATACATAAAAAAGCTTCTAGCAATTTAAATTGTACGTTCTCTGAGTTACGCCTGTGTTTGCTGTCGACCGTCGATAAGTAAGCTGACTATTCAGCTAAGCTTCTCAAACAAAAACCGTAGCAAAACAATATTGCGAGTTCTCATTAGAAAAAAAAGCTGTAAAACCTGTGCAAAGCGACCGTTATGTAATCTAAGTGAGTCCTCCTCATAGGAACTTTAACATACGATGTGGAAACACTTTTCTCAAGATGAAGTTCGTATTTTTCCATTAAACTGTTCTAGTTGTTGGCGCATGCCTACTTCAACGCTAGAAATGAAGTACTCATTTGTCACACAGTGGCCCGCTCATTGGATACACTTGCCTCGGGCACGAGTGGTTTTAATTAAGTTTTGTGTTGTTCTTGTGTCGCACAGTTACAAGTTAAAACCTCATACAGTAGTTACTTCAATTTAAATACTTGATATTTGAATTACTCACTTAGAACTGCCAAGCCACTGTCATACGCAACACAGCTACTCACCTGAAACACAAAACAGAAGAATAATTAAAACTTACTGGATATGATTCAGTAAAGGATATTCATGTTTTGTAACACTGGAAAAAAGTTAATTACAGAATGAAACACAAAGAAACTAGGGCGCCTCGGGTAATTACACCTCATAGCACATATCAGAAGCTTTTTCTTAAATAATGGAAAAAACTAGTTATCAACAGATGCCAAACGTAAATGAAGTGTTGTTAGAAGATTCAATTGATATTATGATGGATAAAACATACTTAAGAATTTATGTGGCCACACACGATAAAGTTAAAAGTTCTGCAGCAGCATTCCATTGGAATGGCTGTAAATAGAAATTAACAACTTAAGATGACGACACGCATATCGAGTATACTATAAGTATTACTTTCTACTGCATACTAAATTTTAGCAGCAGTTGCACTGCGAAAAGTTACACACAGTAGACAGTTCTGTGTTTCCAGGTTTGGTTTCTTCGTGTAAATATTAACCGCAATGGAAAATGATAACGTATTACACAAACAAATGAAATAGAAATCAATGTGTGTTAGTTTGGAGATCGATGTTACCGAAAGCAAGCTTATCGAAACAACTTCACGTGCTCAGAACTGTCGCTACTCCATCAGAACAATATTAATAGTGATTTGCCTATTATGACATTCACTATAACAGTTATTGTCACAAGTTAATTGGGTTTGTCTTAAACCAGCCAGGTGTTAAACATTCTTCTGCAAAAGTAAGATTTACAAAAATTATATACCTGGAAAATGAGACACCTCTAAACACCAATAATTCATGAACTATAACTGGTTATTAAAACGGGACAAAGACGACAGATATAACTAGCATGCAAGAAGGAATTAAAAGAATGGTTAAAAAATATGATAACAACTGAAAGTGTATTTTAAGAAAATAATTATCTTAAAAATGAGAAATTACTCATTTTAGTTAAACTGATATCAGGACAAATGGAAACTATGTATAGAGGGGAAGACGAAAGTAACCGTGGCTGGTCTGGTCAGCTTCCACAAATTATGAGCTGCTGGCATTTACAAAGAACCAAGGTCGTTCAGGTTAAAATAAACACGCCTGCTGAGCTAACTGCTCAGAGTAAAGGAATAATATTACTGCACTGTCCTTCATATGTATACTAAATCCCTAAGTAATTTCTATTCATCATCATAAACGCTAAATCAAACTGACAAGCAGCGAACTGTTAAAAACTATGTCACAAAACAAACGCTGAAACAAGCAGGTTGCTAAGGAGGATTGATGGTAACCTGAAAAGATACTTTTATTGCGTAAAAAACTGTAATATTCAGAAGTAAAAAAAAAATAAAAAAAATAGAAAAATAAAAAAACTTTATGGTTAAATAAGATTAACAAGAAAAAATCTGTTCCATCCAAAGACAGAGCTCTGTCCGAATGGCATGTTAAATGTAAATCACATTGTTTCCCGAAATCACCGCCAGACGAATGCTGAGATTTTTTTTTTAAAAAAAAAAAAGGCCCAATTGCTTCCCGTACCATGTCCCTAGTCCTTTCCCGCCTCTAATGACCACGACGTCGACCAGACGTAAATCCACAAAGAAATAACCTGGAAACCAATCATTCTCTCTGCAATGTTATAGCCAGTTTGTTTTGCCTTTCAAAGGTCAAGTGATGTAAATAATTCAGAGATAAAAAAAATGGCAATAGTACAAAACTAAAAACATTCACATTGCCTTTTTTAATACGCCATAAAATAGCCCTTACCACTGCTAACAGAAATAATAGTTTTAGGTTAGAACTGAGAACATCTGAAGGTCCTACCAACTACAGGAACTTTACTAAATGCTGTTGTAATAAGTTACATCCACAAAGGCTAATCAAGTGCCCGGAAATATCGTGTGTTACAAACTTATTCATGCAAAAGGGTGAATGCGGAGAGAGTAGGTGGGCGCGGTAACACCGCCTGGAGTGCTGGGGTGCGCCGACCCAGGCCACCACAGCTTCACAACAAATGTTACTAAACTCAGCTTGGCTTTTTCCTCTGTAGTCGGTTCCGTAAATTTCGGTAAATGCTCATCTAATGCAAACTATCAGGTATTCTACTTGTTGTCACGACAATTTCTAGAAAATCATAAGCGGTAAGAATCGAATCAAAATACGGAACTGCTCCTCAGTCACCAAATAGTTTGATGGATGTCAAATTAAATCTTTTGCATAGGCAATAACTAAGTGCGATTTCCTATAAACGAGGTATGCGTAGGATTAGTTCTACGGTGTATCTAAAATGCGTATATAGGAATTTTTATTTTCCAGTGTCCATACATATTGGCTGGACAATCTACGACCGATTGTGTCGATTGCAATCGATTTCATTCTCTCTACAATGGTTACTTCGAACTTGTTGGCCTTTGAAAGTAATATTTTTTAGCATCCAATCAATACAGCATACCAACTTATGAAGTGCTGATGATGGAAGATACTGATGTGAGCTGACTTTTGAAATACTTTATAACACAAAACAACCCTGCCGTTTTTCTCAACATTTTATAGAACGAGCTATTCGTGTTAAATGTCTAACTACAAATTAGAAAGTGGAATGTTACTTAAAGTATAGCGGAGTACTTTACAGGATGCCATTCTCTGCACTGGAAAGAGGGAACGGAGTGAAAGATATTTCAAGCGCCTTTTTATTCGGTTAAAACGCATGTTACAGTTTCTCGTCTCATTTAAATGTAATTTCTTTTACATTAACGACTCTACAAATAACTCGTTTCATTTGTAGAAGGGTGCTGTTATTATGCAGGTTTATCAGAAAACAATAGAAGACATGGACCTCGGGTACGGTAATAATTACTGCTTATATGTTTTTCTATATTTAAACAAAATTAAGTCACTCCGAATCATGACTATACTGATGTTTTTTTCTTTCGCCGCTGCACTGCATTAATATACTTTTACATACAACGAAACAACATAAACAACAATTTACCATTCGTAATATAAACTAGGAATTTTTCCACATTCATGCAAACTAGTGGATTGTGCTACCGAATAACCGTACTGCCCAGCAGTACAGAGTTCAAATCCCGACCATGGCTTACTCCCTGAAATGACTTCAGGTTAATTCCTGGAAAATTGTTTAATATACGCCATGACAAATTTTTACCTCATCCCTTGTAAGCTTCCGTTACGATGGTACCTATACTGGCCAACTGGAAAGCCGTAAAGGGAAAAAAATATTTGAGAGTAACTCTGATCAAATTCGAATTAGGTAAACACAGGTGAATTCTAAAATCGAAATATCCGTTTAAATCACAAATTCGAGGTACACATGGGACAAAACAACTGAACGATTATTTGGATGTAGCTGGAGAGCTGGAGCGTAGACAGAAGCGGCAGAAACGCGTTTATCGATTCGGCAGCCAGTACAGTGGTCGTATTAAGCTACCATCAGTCGCAAAGACAACGACCAGCCCGATTTCGGAAAATATTTAACGTTTTGAAATTATGGGCCTATAAGTGGTCCTCTAAGCGGCCTACATTTAAACTCAACAAACTAAGGACACTGTATTAAAAAAGTTTTTGTCATACAGGTGTTCAAACTCACAAAATTCTTCTTTGTTGAGTAAACTTGTAAAATTAGCATTATGAAGAAAATGTAAAGTAGATTAAACGATGAGTTAAGTTCACCAAATAAGTTTGGATATTAATGCTTCCACGGAAAATAATAAAAACATATTGGGTGATTATACTGAGGCACTTTTAAGTGCTATTCAACATATTTATAACTTGCAAAACGCCTAAGAAAACGTAAATGCAAAAAAATATTCACACTAGTTGTTGAATATCTAAAGACAACTCGAATTATTAATATACAAACACTGAAGTTAGTAATAATTTCTGTAATGACGCCATAAGTGCTGTATTTTTATCTACGATCTTATCTTCGTAGTGAAGATAGTGGCATAAGATGTGATAAGATGTGTTACCACATATAGGCAGGATCGTTTCTCTTAACTCCACCAATTGTTAATACAAAAGCATGTATTTGTGCGTATTTACCTTTTCAACCTGGAACAAACATGGTGATGATATCGACAAATTACGAAAAAAGAAATTTTATGAAAGACTGTTGCTTATGAATATGGACATTGTGTACATTAAAACAAAGAACGTGCGGTCGAGGGCTGATGTGTGTTTAGTGAGCGTGGAGTCTGGTCCACAGCACTCAGCTAAATCGATTCGCGCTCCTCCAAGTTCCCAGGCTGCTTCAGCCTGCGTGCCAGACACGCTCAAAATTACACCAGTGCTCACTCGAATATTGTTACGGTAAAGTATTATGGCTTTCAATTATTGCGACGTCAGATTCGCATTTCAACTCTCTATATTTCATCATTCAGTTTCAGGAAAGTAATCTCAGAACGATTTATTCGAAACTGTAACTTAAGATAAGGACGACTGGTATCCATATTATGAAAATATACCTTTTGTACTTTAAAATGTTTCAGATTTGTTTGGTAACCTAACTGGAACACTGCTGTTTATTAGATGCTGTATCTGAACTCTTTTGCTGCGTTCCTGTTTTCCACATACCTTTAACTGCTGGGAAACTGTTTCAGTGCGTGTTATCGTAGTATCCCAGTCATAATTTTAGCTAAGGAATATGACGATTATTTTGATGGGAGATCTACGGAAACATTTTAAACTTCAGTTCTGTTTTAAGTGTCGTTCACTAGGTATACTATACAAATATATCGTTGTTGTCAACACAAGCCTAGACTGGTGTTGGAAAACTTCTTGCGCTATGTTTATACGTCTGATTGTAGACGTTATGCACCCGAACACAACGGTAAGAGTGTCTTACATATCTATCGTTTATTTTTCATTTAGCTCATTTTCCTGACATACGCCGTATGTTCGCAAGTACTGATTTATCTGTGAAGGACATGAACCATTGTTTAATTGTAATTTTCGATTGCTCTTGAAGGTGTGATGTTGCTATGGGATCCATAAAATAGATAAGCATTTACCTTCGCACTTTATTTTCACTTGGAAATGTAGAATTAAAGTTGAAAGCAAGTGAATCTGTTGATGCACTCATGGCTTCATCATTCAGCCCATAAAAAGCAAAATTGTCTATTTGAACAATTAAAGCAGTTACACCATAAAAAAAGGTATTTTGAAACAAGAGGAAAAACATGTTTAATGGCAATGCACAGTATGATAAAAAGCGACTGATATTAACATATATGATATACAGTAACTTGACATATATTATCTTGATATATGTTATCAAAAGAAAAATCGTGCAAAACATTCAGCGACACTTAGCATGGATTAATAAAACAAGGTAGATAAGTTAGAGAAGTGGAAATGGACATAGCTAACCTCGATATTTTGGGGATTAGAATGTTTAATGAAAAGTTCCGAAAGATGTCTGGTCTGACAAAAAAAATTACTGCTACAACTTTTTAACAAGGTTACTGAAGTGGGTTTTACAATGAGTAAGGAAATATAAAAACGGGTGAAATGACTGCCGACAGTGTAGTAACAAATACATCGAACAGAGTAACAAGGGTAGTAGAACTACACAAACCAATTTTAACTTCTCAAGAAGACGATGAAAGAAACAATAAGTTCTGTGTCATCAAGTATTAGCGTGTGAACTGGGAGAACGAATAAAGAGAACTTGTGTTATGCAGTAAAACAGAGGAACAACTAGGTTACTGGAATTTTGGAAGAAACATAATCTGGTCATAGTAACAAAATTTAAGAAACGTACATGTCCGTGTGCTATTTTCTTACTGGGTAGGTTTTTTCCAGCTTCCTTACGTCACTGAGTCATGAAAATGAGGCAGAAAATTGTCCAAGTTGAAGGGTTTCACCTGAGATGTAATGTGTTGATAGAGGATTGAGTAGTAGCTGCCGAGCGCTTGAACGCTTCAAAGTAATCAGGGTCCCGTCTAATTGCGGGATATCATAGAAGACTCGTAAGACGAATGCAGCTGGGCACTGCCAGTAGCAGGTACGTTAGAAAAAGCGTCGCCAAGGGAAGAGTACTTCCGGCCGAAAATCATTTTTTTAATGCACTGTTGTTGCAGGCCATGTTTTCGCAACAGTTGCATTGGCGTTATTTTTCAACTAGTAACTTTTTTTTTTTACTTCTGGCTTTGCGCCTCGTCGATGTCGATGTGATTATAGGCAGGAGAGGACTGTGGGCAAGGAATGGGAAGGATTTTTTTTACGAGAAGGAATTGGCGATGGCTTTTTGTAGGAACCATCCCGGCATTCGCCTGGAGGGATATGGGGAACACATGGGAAACTGATACCTAGATGGCCCGATAGGGATTCAAAACCCACGTCTTCCCGAATGCCAGACCACGCGAGGCGGCCAATAGCCCAGCATGATAGGGAACAGCATCCAGCGAGAGCGCACGGCAGGCTGCGATGCTGACTTGAGCCATTTTGGTGCATGCTTTCGCAGAAGCCCTTCGGGTGCTCCTGGCAACGCCGGTGGAAGCGATAGCTTCTGCTGCCGCCTCCTTCAAGGGTACCCAGCCAGCCATATGAACTCTGTCGACTTGCCTCGCTCAAAGTAAGTAGTTGTATGTTATCTTATTTCTACATTAACGAAATCTCTCATTAGTCCTCGTAACAGGTGAAATGGAATCTGTCACAGAACTGGCAGTATCTCTGCCATCTGCCCTTGTTTCATTAAACTGTCGCACAGGTTTATCTTCCGAGCATGTTTACCCTCCGCCCTTACGTCTTCCCTTAAACATTTCTTTTCTATCTCCCAATGACAACATGTTATTGGGTGTTGAAACTGATGAGGACACATCCCGTTTCTGTGACAACCTTTGTTTTTACTAACGCTTAATGCATGTGCAGAGGCGAGCACTAGATAAAAGGAAGACACATTCACGTTTGGGAGAGCGAGTTTTGAGCGCTCCTTCATTCAAAACTACTCATGCGAATCTAACGAGAGTTCCATTAAAAGGCGCTGAAAATAAACTTTAAAGTGTCACCAAACTAAAATTTAAATATTCTGTTTAGATTGGGAGCAGTAGCAGCATGTGATTTATGGTGGTTTTATTCCAAAAGGGCAGGTAAAATCTTGCTGTAACTCTTAAGAGCAAAGGCTTGCGTATATAAAACTAAATCGACGCTCTTACTGGCTATTACGAATGAATCCATTAACGTCAGCAAGCTGTCGTTTATCATAATTAATCCCGTCTCGCGTAACACCGACTCTCCAAATAGTAGCTATCAAAAAA
Organism: Vandiemenella viatica; assembly: GCA_031002005.1. Taxonomy (NCBI): domain Eukaryota; kingdom Metazoa; phylum Arthropoda; class Insecta; order Orthoptera; family Morabidae; genus Vandiemenella; species Vandiemenella viatica. The sequence goes on from CM061921.1 coordinate 147,040,338, forward strand.
CCCAGGCAGATATCATGGCCATTAATAGCCCCACAGATTAAAGAAGTAGGACAAATTTGCCAAAACCGTTCGTTACAGCCAATGTGACACATAATTTCGAGGTGCGCTGTAAACGATATCACGGTTAAACATATCGTTTTCTGCTTTCATAATGTAGATGACTGCTATAGATAGTCACCAAAAGATATGAGAAATTGTTACAAGATTGCTACACCACAAGAAGATGTAACCCGATACTAGTATGTTTGATTAATGCCTGCTTTCACACGAAGACAAACAAAAGAAAAATCGCGTGGTTTTATCGACTGTGTGCAAGGTGGCAGAGTTTCAAGCTGCAGTGTAATTCACCTCAGTTGTTGTTCACATACACAAAGCACGCTTCTTCAGGGTTGAAGGTCATGTGAAGAGAGCCGGACCGGTTCAAAACCAGGAACGCCGCTTGTCTAGATGGCACCACAAACCTTAATTACCACATAGCTCATAAAAAATAATATTAGTCCAATATTGTTTCATTACCAACTCTTACATCCTACTAACCTGCTGCTGTTAGATTTAATTGCGATGGCCGTAGCTGACCAGATTTCAGATGCATTACCAAAGTGGTCGGTTTATTGCACTTCCATAACTGGGAGCCATTAGGCAATACATAAATATACTATGAGAAACTGATTTACAGCATCATAGGCGCATTGGAATAAATGGTGAATTACTGCATTATAAACTGGTAGATCGTTTCGATTAGGCTAAAGTTCTGGTTCAGAATATCTTAAGATCTGAAAATGCTATACTGGTTTGAATTCATAGTTGCACATGCGAGGTTGTAGAGCAAAAATAATATTCATAATTAATATTTATTCTTTATCTCTGTTGTCAGGATGATCGTAGTCTCATATTTCGGCAGACAGCCTTTATTATTTTTAGCGTCATGTATTGACATGACTGATGATGCCCGGGTGATTCAATATGGGACGCTTCAGTTAATCGCTCTCTTAGGAATAGTTTCGGAGTTGAGCGTTGCAGTAAGGCCTCTGCTAAACCCTCTTTGGACTTCTGAAAATGGATGATTCAGTATTTGCTGCCGGAATTTCGCAAGTAACGGTGCACATGGCACGGATGTAACTGAATCGAAGATATGTATAAGATTTGAGTGGAGGTGCATGGGTTATACCCCGAATCTCATGGCGAATAGACAGGCAGAATGAAAGCTGTTCTGAGACTAATATGACACACTAGATTTCATTGACACCATTATCAAAAACCTTTCCCTACACTTGTAACTTGAATTTACACTACTCACCATATCAGCGTCATTTGTCCAGTGGTTAGTTTCTCAATTGTGCCCGTCGTGGCGTGGGGATCTAAAGCACAATGTGTTTCATGCTCTACCAGAGGTTAGTAGGGTCGGTTCCAAAGAGTTTTTTGCCTTCCAGCACTAGGCCAACAGAATAAGAGTTAGCGTTAACAAATCCTCAGTAATCAGATTGTGTGCTAAAGTCAAATTGCATGCCATATCCGGAATCTGAGAGTAGACGTTCCCCTCCGGGAAAATGAACTTTTTGGTGGTTTCCCGTTACCTTACGCGGTTTGAATGTGTTTGTAAATATTACTGAATTCTGGATGACTGTGAACATATGGTATGCCCGCACTCCATATGTGCTGTAGAGACGTTTGGGATTTAACCGAGGACTTTGGAAAACCATATTGTGATTATGAATCGTGCGCAACAACACCTGCGGTCAAATACCGATGGTGAAAATTTCTTTCAGGCCCGGGCCTCGAAGCGGCTAACCCCTTGTCAGACACGGGACACCATCATCGTGCCGCGACGATCTAAGCCAACGGAAAGGGCCTACGTACCAAATACCTAAGTTAAATCCGAAGGTTCTCCACAGTGCGCATATGGCACAGTAGAAGATGATACGTCGGTTGATCGTCAAGTCTGATGGTCCCCTTGGTGTTTTACGCCTCAGTAAGTTTTCAACGCTGGCATGCAACATGGTACGTGAAAAAAATACCACACTTAACATGCACTTATAATATTTAATATATCATACTCGAAGTCGGAAGAAAGTAACTGGCTACAAGCTGCTAACCGCCGTTGCCACAATTTGGGGTGATAATGACGAACACGTGACACATGTGTGGTGGATTTTGCAGATCCAGACATTATGCAAATATAAAAGTTTGTACATGTTTATAAAAGTTAGTTGCGGATCTTATTTGAAATTTAGGGCTGTAAGTTTGAAGAAATACGGCAGGACACATTAAGGAGAACGTATCAATCTGAACCATGTGACAGACGTCGACATGCTGCTCTATTTCAAGCGAGGAACTCGCGGAGATGTTTGCCAGTGCGTACAATGGTTTGACACTGCAAATAACAGGTACATACCGGGATACAACCACGAGGCGCCTTAGAATTTTATCATGTGCTCCGACGTAAACAATTTTTACGGCTGGGCCATTGCAGTGTGTCCACCCTCTGGTATTTTTCGGTGATTATAAGCCAACATTGCTGGTATAGATTTCATTTAAGTTGCAGCAGACTCGCGAAGTGGTTTCGTTGTGGAGGTAGACCAGGCGATTTCCCGGGACAAACGCTACCATCTAGCTGATCTGCCGCCATGCCCAGACCAGAAAACCACCCCTGGTTTTATCTTTCCAAAGTGGATGATTACAAAGGAAGATAATGTTTGCTATGTTATCGATTGCCGAATTCTCCAGCACTGTAGAGGCTTGGGGTTGAGGGTGACCTAAATATCTCCCAACAAGCCATCAAGCCATTTAGCCATATCAGACTTTGAGAGTGACTTCTACAATTTGATGAAGATTTCAATATTTGGCAAAACAATTAGGAACAATTGGAAAGACCACGACTCGAAATTGTGCACGAGCTGGGCAGGCCATCACGGTACCCGCAAACATGTTCCAATGAGTTATCGCCATGCGAGTTTCTAATGGAGGACAAAAGATTGATAACACAAATTTTATTGAATGGCATGAGACAGCTTAACTAAATGTAAACAAAAGAATGGAAATGTCAACAAGCGCTACAGAAACAACAATAACAAAAACTAAACACGGATCCATGGCCCAATCTCGATGATCTCGTGCCGACTGCAATCGTAATTGGCAATTTCGTTGGGTCAACATGGGAAGGCGAACGGGCCATCTGCTGCGGAGCCCCATGTTCAACAATGTTCGCTGAACGGTATGCTCCGAAACAGTATACAATTTTGTGGCGGGCAGGGTCATGATGTTTTAGTTCATCAGAGTATGAAGATTAAATGGCGTTTATACTTTCGAAAACTTTCATTTGAAATTAAAAAATCAACAATGACTGATTAATACTGTTGAATTTCTAATTTATTAAGGAAATTTATTGATTTAGTGACAAGTCGTTGAGAAGTATTTTCTCACTAATTCATACACTCACTTGGGATTGCACACTATGTTTAATCGATATGCTTTAGAATAGGAAAACGCACGTACATAATAAATTTACCAGCAAAATACGAAAAAATCCATTAACAATCTCCCAAGAGCCTCAATGTTACAAAGAAATGTCTGAAACAATTCAAACGAAGTATCGTAAGGATTGACAGTAGTAGAACCGAAGGAATTTTATGATCATAAAATACAACTGTTCCCGTATCTGGGAAATATAAGGCAACTTGTGTTGAAAAATTCTGCTAGATATCAAAAAACCTTAAAGAGGAATTACGAAACAACAGAATCTGTAGGTATGTCTTAATGGCAGGAAACTGCATTTGATTTCACCAACATTTAGAGCAGTACAGCAAGCCCATATCTCTCGCATGCCATCACATTTTCCCATAATTTTACGAGTTTTTTCATCAGAAAGTGAATTTTAACATCGTTCCAACAGGCCTGCTTCGAACTGCTATAGCCTAGCACTACAAAGATATTGTTTGGCTTCCTGAATAAAAATAGTCAATGTTGAATAACCGCACAATTATGTGGCAGTACTGAAGGCTTCTAAATAAGATGAAGTATTTTTTTAAATAAAAAATTAAGGAACTTGAAAGCGTTGGGTTTAGTTTCAGAATTGGAGTTAGATATTTAAGTAGGATTTATGTTATGAGGAGATGGTTCATAGGCTAGTGGGCAGAAAATGTATAGAGCTCCAAAGTGTGGTTACACTGCTGGTATTATTAATCAAAATTCTTTCAATTAAATGTCATCATCATTGTTCTACCCTAAGGCAGGTTTTCACATGGCTTCTCTCCTTACTTCATGTCCATGTAGCAGCAGTATTCTCTGATATTACCTCCTTTTTCCTCTCACTCTCCTCTCACAAACCTTCCAAGCCGCCTTTTAGCAAGCACTCCCCTCGCAGCAAGTATCCCATCCAGTTCTTCTTTCTTTCTATTATTACTTGCAGTAGTTTTATCCTTCCACTAACCCTTTCCGGCACTTCAACATTACTTACTTTATCCATCCAGCTTATCCTCTCCATATCCACATCTCAAGCGCTTCTAACCGTTTTTCATCTTCTCGCCCCAGTGTCCACATCTCTGCCCCATAAAGAGCCATACTCCACACAAATCATTTAAATGTAACCAATTTTTAATAAGTAGAATAAAATACTAGGCTGCGGCGCTACCCGAGAAGCATGGAAACTAGTATAAAATAGTTCAACCTGAAATACTTGATGAGAAAACAGATATCTCTTAACTCAATTTGGTTGATTTGCTGATGGTTTGATCAAACTCACTAAAAATCCCTTTATTTTTCTTTGCGCAAATAATGACAGATCTCACCGATCCTATGCTTCTTTTTATTATTATTATTATTTAACAAGCATCCTCTGAAACAAATGGTGGCAATATTTGCATAGCTGGACTGAATGTACTCTTGTCGGGTATGATAATATTATGGCCACCCAGTAAACAGCAGAGCTTTCAACGAATACAATCATGCCCACCACATTAACCGTTTCTGAACAACAGTCACTATGTTACGAGAATGCAATTGTTATATGACACTGATTTCTGCTACTCAGTATACAACTTGTTAACTAATTCAAAATTAGTTCCCTGGAATACAAAACTACTTAAGGTGATTGCAGTTTGCGATGTTGATTTCTCGTATGTCACCTCTCACTGTTTTCGCAGTCTTGATAGTTAACGATTCAGAATAATTTCCCAAATACTGAGAGCTGCAGTCTGTTACTATCAAGATCAGAGACGAATACCTTCGTGACACTGCAGCCGAGATTGCAGAACAAACAATAACTTTTACTATAGCATGTTAACTACAAGTCTAACCGAAAAGGGATGTTGAAATGTTGCTTTCTGGAGTATTCCAGCCAAAATTAATAATTTTTTTATAGCAAGGTAGCACCAAGAGTTAAATTCAACAACCAACTATCGGTCACAGCGTATTTGCTATAGTTTATGTGTATCAAACTAAGGCGCCCGAAATTACATTTTCATTCGCGTGTCAGACATCAGAACCAATGGTGTAATTAAAAAATTCAGCTAACAGTGACGTCCGCAAGCAACGATTTTACGGAATAGAAAGTTAATTTGGGAAGGCTAAGCGTGTCCGCGTGTGGTATGTCGGTTATTTCGAGGGGTTAGAAGACGGCGGCGTTGCCACGCCTCTCTTGTCTCTACAGACGAGCCCACCCTTGGTCTTCTTGGTTTAAATCCAATGTGGTTTTTGTCCCTTCACTCACGAAGAATAGCGAAAACAAATGAAATTCTGTATCTTCTACAAAAGTCACGAAAAAAGGAATTATACATCAAAACTGTTATTAGGTTGTGCAGTCCCAGTTATTTACATAAAACAAGGGTTTTGGGAGTGTACTACAATGTATTAGTTTATGATTTAGTACGGAATGCAGAAAAGATGCAAAGGAGGTAGCGTTTTAAATTCATTACACTGCAGATTGTAGGACTGTTCGTCCAGGGTCCTGGTAACATATTATTAAGGGTACACTATGAAGAAATTTTATAGCTCTGGGAATGTTACCTGTCAGATATAATTTTACGAATGGGGTGGCAATGTCTTTAAATCTCGAGCTTGCTGCGTAACATTTAAACTTCCACTCACACAATTCCATCAACACAATACAGAAGGGTTGATATTAGGAAAATAGTTCGCATAATGTTCATCAACTTCAATATGGAAGTGTTACTGCTACAAAAAATCACCGATTGGCGCACATAGTATTTGCAGTTTTATCCCCAGTTAAACAATCCATCCGACGAATACATCATGAAGTGCAGTTAGTAACCGAGTAACATTGAGAGTAACGGCACTGTCGTTGAACATTACAAAAGTGGATTAACGATTGCGAGTTGTAACTACGTTTATACGCTTGTATTTCGTTACAGAGTATGTCATTTTCTTAAAGAAAATAAGGAAGACAATACATATGAAAAGCCCAAAGTTGCAAATATTTATGTATGTAAACGTTTTAGTTGATCGATTTGCCATTTTACGAATATTATAATTTTTATTATTATTATTCGTAAGCCATTTTTAATCATGAACTGATTAGGCCTCGTAAGATTCATGAGTATTGATTGTGACGAATTTCTAAGGATGTGAAGCACAGTCGCCACGCCTGCCTCAGTGGCAGATAAGTGACCCTTCAAGACAGGTATCTTTTAGTTTGTGAATTGTTTAGCTTATGAGGCGCAAATTGGGAGCGTCCTAGAAATCGCCTAGGTGATAACGACAACAGCCTAGAAACCGCTATCAGGACGGGCAGTACGCATGGGCCTAGTAACGTTGAATTTCCCCCATTCCACCTTCTACATCTACATCTACATTCATACTCTGCAAATCACAAAAATTGTGGGTGGCAGAGGGTGCTAAGCACCAATCCTAAACCCGCCCATTCCAATCCCGAATAGTGCGAGGAAAGAAGGAATACATATAAGTATCAGTACGGCATCTTATTTCTCTAATCTTATCCCTCCGCTCATTGCGGCCTAAATAGGTTGGCGGAAGAAGTATTTCCTTGCACACGAAATTTAAATTTTTTTGCATATTATCCAATAAATTCGAACGCAAGCTACGTCGTCTGTCTTCCAAACTATCCCAGCCCAATCTATGTATCAATTCTGTGACGCTTTCATAAGGGCTGTAACAACAAGTCACGAATCTAGCGGCTCTCCTCTGCACCCTCTCAACTGAGTCAATCAGAACCTTGCGATACGGGTCCCAAACCCCACAACAGTAATCCAGACGCGGACGCACTAGTGTTTTATACGCTATCTCCTTTGTTTGAGCATTACAATTCCTCAAAATACGACCTATGAAACGTAATTTAGAATTTGCCTTGCCTACGACGGAAGTTATGTGCATGTCCCATTTCATGTTGCTTTGTACTATCACCCCCAGATACTTCACGGAATCAACCGTGTCAACAGCTGAATTGTTTATTTTGTAATCGTGAACAAACTGATTATTCTTGTTACTTATCCGCATTGCCTTGCACTTTTTGCAATTTAGTGTAAGCTGCCATTTACGGCACCAATCGAAAATAGCATCCAAATCACGCTGAATTTCTAAGCAATTGTCGGAGCACCTTATTTCCCTATAGATAACCGCATCGTCGGCAAACAATCGCAACCAGCATTTGACGTTGTCACCTAGATCGTTTATAAATATTAAGAAAAGAAGTGGACCTATTACACTTCCTTGAGGAACGCCCGAAGTAACATTTATCTTAGAAGAGGCTTCCCCGTCAACAACGACATACTGTGATCGACCTGTTAGAAAATCACGTATCCACTCGCAAATCTGAGCCCAAATACCGTAAGCTCGAATCTTCGCTAAAAGTCGGTTGTGTGGCACAGAATCAAAAGCTTTCTGAAAATCCAAAAAAACTGCATCAACTTGCGAACCTGCATCTATAACTTTCATTATGTCGTGGGAAAATAGGGCCAATTGTGTTTCACACGATCTCTTCTTCCGAAATCCGTGTTGACATGGTGTAAGTAACTCGTTCTCATCTAGAAACTTCATCATGTTCGAGCATATGACATGTTCCAGAACTCTACTGCAGACCGATGTTAGAGATATGGGTCGATAATTCCGTGGATCACTCCGATCTCCTTTCTTAAAAACGGGAATTACCTGGGCTATCTTCCAGCTAGAAGGTACTTTTCTCTCTTCTAGTGATTTACGGAATATATGTGACAGAAATGGTTCAATATCCTCCGCGTATTCAGAAAATACTCTTACCGGTATACCATCGGGACCCGGCGCTTTACCCCACTTCAGGAGTTTTAATTGCTTTACAATTCCTACGCTATCAATTTCTATCGGATCCATCTCTAATTCCAGACGATGTGGTAAAGTGGGGATGTTTTCCATGTTTTCTCGCGTGAATGAATTTTTGAATTCGGTGTTAAATACGGTAGCCTTGTCGCGGCTGTCTTCAACTTCCCGTCCGTCTTTTATTAGAACTGGCTTATTGTTCCCACTACAACTAACTTTTTTTACATACGACCAAAATTTCTTAGGGTTTTCAGTGAGGCTCTTAGAGAGAGAATTTTCACGAAAGTTATTAAAGGCCTCACGCATCGCATTCTTAACACGTCCCCTTATCTCCAATAGCTTATCTAAATCAGTCCGATGCATCGTCATTTTTGATCGTGCATGTATCTTCCTTTGCTTCTTGAGTAACCTTTTAACCTCCCGTGTGTACCATGGGGGATCGTTCTGTTCCCTGATTGTCCGTTTCGGTATATGCAAGTTCATACCTTCCCCGACTATATATAGGAATCGATGCCACCTCTCTTCAACGCGTGCATTCACACTGGCGGGCACTTGACGAATCTACAATGCGGCATATTAGACTCTGCATTGATTTAGAATCCACGATTACAAAACAACAACTAATTTTTAAAATAAATTAATTGGTACGTATTCTGCTATTGAAACATATTTTAAGCTACAAAATGTGATTTCTTTCCCGCAGTGCTTACCGTCTTAAAGATAATAATTAAAAAGGACCTTTGCAGGGAAGTTTGTCGTCGCTTGTAAACTGTACCAACGTGTGTTGCGTTAGCCTGATTTGGTACTCGGTGATTATCCTAGAATTCGTCTAGAGGATTACGGCAAAACACTTTTTAACTAGACTGGCCAACGTCACAAACTGATGGCAGTATTAGTGCTTTACAATTCATTTTTAGTGTCAGGCATTGTTAAAGCTCACGTGCCTAACATTAAGGTAACCTTTTGTCATTTGGCTTAATTTTAGGAAATCGTGGAAAATGGATAGAATGTCTGAGTCATCGGAAAAGTCATTGAAAAATTAGCCGCTGTTCTATTTTGCAAAACATTTAAATTAGGTTTATCTTTGCTTATGAGAAGGCGCAAAATTATTTCAACACCTTAGCATGGACTAATTGCTTCTTCGATGTGGCATTTTACGATGCAAATGGTTTTGAAACTATGAGTCGGTTTTCCTTTGAATATAGCAAGCTTTCAGATTGCTAATCTAATCTCCAACACTCGGCAAGATTGCAGCATCGTGAATTAGTTGCAAGGCGTGCTCCTTCGCGATATGCCAATAGTGGACTTCTGCTGCCAATCTCACTGAAAAGCATTAAATGGGACAGATTGTGCCGCTTGAAATAATACAATAGATACATACGTATTTAACCCGAAGTTAATAAAATTGAATGTAATGTCAAAGATTTTACCAGAAATTAAATTCACAGGCCGTGTCTTCCCTAGTTTAAAATGAGGAAGGCAAAACTGAACTCGGTTGTACATCTACTAGTAGGGACCAAAAAATTGAGAACTGAGCAGAAATTCAAGGCCGCGTCGTTTGCAATCTTTTAAGTGGAATCTCAAATTAACAAAAATGTAGAAACATAGATAGTCAAATGTTTCTTCCTGACAGAAAAGCTTAAGAAATTATCTGATGCCAGCATGTTCCATGTAATCAGTTAGTATGGCCGATCGCCACCTTACTGGACACGGGATATACTGTTCAGTATGACTCCGCGTGCACCACGTTTTGTAGTCACCAAGGCAAATCCCCTCGCATCATAAAATACACTTTACACAAACATAACAGCTAACATCATTTTAGACAGAAGGCAACCGTCACTGTCCCTCCTTAAGTTATACTATCATTAATGACCTAAACGTCGGCAGGGATATATATATATATATATATATATATATATATATATATATATATATATATATATATATATATATATGAAAGGAGTTAACTAGTAGCACTGAAACAACGAAAATATTAAAATATAACATGAGACTTAATACTCTAGATACAATTTCTGTTAGTCATTCTTCAAATCTGGAAATTAACTTGCTGCAAAACAAATCAGCAGCCAAATCGTTAATTACTGATACAATTTTTTCCAAATAATTTAACTTGCTGAGTAATTAAACTGATTATCAACTCTACTTAAAGTAATTGAAGGTTACTAACGCTACTTTAAATATGTAAATTTGTAGTTTGCTCACTGATACGTACACATGTCCACCCATACAATTTAATTCTCAAAATAGGTGATCTAGAAATATTTATGTTTTCCTAAGCATTTAAATCTTAAAGTGTAATAAATAGCTGAAGCCTACTGATATGGAAGAAAAAGAAAGTTCACTTTAAATTAGTGTCACTGGACATCACATGTAGAGAAAATAACAGGTTTATAACACGAAGAATCATAAACTAGGATTCTGAAAATTAACTCAGAATATTAGTGGTAGCATTTAACTACGCACTCGCTTTTACCAGCATGAATATTGCCCAGTTTATTCTCATCTACATCTTGATGGCGTCATTATCATTAACCTCAATTATTTATTTATTTATTTGTGCCCTTACACAGTGCTCTACATATAATAATGCTTCCACAAATAGCAAAATACTCACAACTTACATGCTGTAATGGTCAGTTACTAGATAAAAAATAATATTTTTTGACATAGATTTACTAATTACATGGGAAAAATACCGTAGAAATCACGATTAATTTTTACTACAAATAACAATCGCAAACACCCTATTTGTGTAAGTTATCTTCAGTAGAGATACAAATGCTACCGCGGAATTTTCTGTGGAACTAGTTGTATTGTACAATATTCCACACCTTGTTTTTGTAATATCTTTGGCAAATTTTCCAGAAAACGCGCTAAGTCAGAACTGATTCCCCAAAATTGTTACTGCTCAGCCACATCACATAATATGTCAATGTTCAATATACCAATATACATAATCAATCCTACAGAACATCACTACATAACAACGAAAATAGCTTGAAGATACGTACAGGTGTTTTTTAGAAGCAGCCTGTGGTACAACATCATACACGAAACAACTCATTTATTTGATGCTATTTACTCTGTCAGTATGACTAATGCATGCAATGGAACGAATATCTCGCTATGGAAACGACGAAAGACGGAGATGGGAGCAACGATAATAGCAAAGCAAAGAAAACTCTTTTCACGCAGAAAATATTTCTAGAATAACAAAACTCCATAAAACATATCGGCAAGTGTACTGAAACATTTATATTCTTATTTTGCGATTTTTTACGTGTGTGTGATAATACAACTGTCGAAATTCGTTTTTTTTTTCCCATTCGATCGCCAGTTTTGTTTTTTTAAGTCACCGGTTTCAGTCTGGCCTAGAACGTGGTACAGGTTTGTAGACTGTGTTACATACATGTTGGTGTTTTTGGCCTAACGTCCTCAGTTGCTATGATAACTGTTTTTGTCACTGGTCCTCACACATTCGACGTCAGTACAAATTAATACAAGGTAAGCAAAATCTTAAGACATTTAATTTGATACAAAAATATATTTAATATTCCGATACAGGTATTTTCAATAATTTACCGATCAATATGAAATGTTTGGTAGCAGACTATACAAGAATCGTGATTTCTTCCTATACAATTCATTTTAATTAGCTTATATTTTTGCTGATGGAAAATATTAAGTGTACTGGTGGGGACTGTTTGGAAGGAAGGGAAGAGAGGAGACTCCGGTACATCTGTACCATCTAATATGAAATAATTTGTCGACCTCACTCCATATCCTGCAGACAAAAATCCTATCATGGAATAAGATTAAATTTATATGTTTGTATGGAAACGAAGAACAATAACATATCGAACGTGAAAGACTAGAATTTTTTGTTTAGGTCTCTAAGTATCGCGAACGTCGAGATCATTAGAGCCGGCAGGTATCTGGGGACAAAGAAGGGGAAGGAATTTAGTCATAGCCTTTTAGAGAAACCATCCCGGCATTCGCCTGGAGAGATTTCTATGAACCATGGAAAACCGAAAGCTGAATAGCCGGATTGGGAATCGAACGCGCATCCTCTCGAATAGAAAACCCAAGCTTTAACCGCCTAACAGCTGGGTTTCGTGAATGTGAAAAGAGAACATAACGGCGAAGAAATGCCAAGTTTGTAAGAACTTCCACTTGTTTCGAGATTCCATACCTGAGTAGGACCTCATCGACATGTCTTATCATTTATTCTGAAGAAAACAGATCAACAGCTGTTTTAGGGTTGGTTATGGTGTTGATATAGGTACGATTCAAACGTAGGCATTCATTTAATTGTGTAATATTTTAAATATGATGAATATAAATTATAAAAAAGTAAACAAAAGCAAAATTTCAAACTGAATATGTTAGCTCCAGTGAGATTTTATTTAAATAATTAAATTTGTCTTTTAAAAACGGAGGGTCTTTTAAACAGTATTCTTGGAGAAGAATTTTAGATTGAATTTCAAAAGGTACTAACCATAACCTATGGCTGTACGGGTAGTTATTTCCTGTGCGAGTGTGTTGGTTGAAGTTTTTGATGTTATTGTTAAATTAGAAATCTGAATGATAAAATCGACATTTCTTTTAGTACTAAAGGGAAGAAACATTAACCGTCGGAAAACAGTAACGCTTCTACTGCAGACGCTGTTTGGATGATTGGCTAAACAAGACCGAAGAGGCGAGGCGAGGCTGCAAGCAAGTGGCTTAAGTGGTTAGGAGATGTGCTCAGTAACTCAGAAACAGACAGGTTAAGGGAATTCTCTACGGTCAACAAGACACGAAAGCGAAGCAACTATCAGCTACCCTCAAGTAGAACTTAATCACTATAGGTACCGCAATTACTTAGAAAACAAAGGAAAAGCTAGCACCAACTCTTTTCAAAGTAATAATTTAAGCTTCTAGCATTCATAAATACCCATAATTTAGCAACACGACTCGCCATCAATTCAACTGTTGCTCAAGTTGACATCTGACCACACTGAACGAATGAAAGGCCATTCTAAGGAAATTAACTGGTGTGATTTCCCCTTACCTTCATCAGTGTGAATAGTGTTGGTGTTACCATAAGTGTAGAAGATTGTAATGGTGTTTGCGTTGTGATTATGAAATGAAAATGGAAAGGAAGAAACCCGGTGCAGACCTAATTGATCCTACTCTTTCGAAAGGTACACAATCCCATCCAATTTTAACGTCGCTACCCTACTGAAAAAAACCATCAACAATGTTCTGTGCCCTTCCTACATACACTATGTAAAAAAGTTTGCGATTCATCCCAGAATTCGGTGCATAATCTGGTGCTTAGGTACTTTACACCTTAAATCCTTTTACAATGATGGCTTAGGCCCAAATGATGAACAATTATTCACCACCCGAGTCTCAAACCTACCGACGCTGTGCCTAGCTAAATACCTTGCTACAATAGTGATGGTACAGTTTGTTAAATATAAAGTACATTTCGTGAGAAAGACTCGAATCCCACGCATAGTAAATTCCTAGTCAGCGAGTACGAACCTCGACAATATTATTAAGTTCGTAGGGTAGAAGACCAAGATTCCCTGAAGTATTTGGGGCTAATAGTACAAGCAACATGAAATGGGACTTGCACATAACTTCCGCCGTAGGCAAAGCTAATTCTAAACTACGTTTTATAGGTCATATTTTGAGAAGTTGTAATTCTCATACAAAGGAAATAGCGTACAAAACACTAGTTCGTCCGCATTTGGAATACTGTTGTGCAATTTGGGATCCGTATCGCAAGGGATTGATTGATACGTTAGAGAAAGTACAGAGGAGAGCCGCTCGATTCGTGACCGCTAGTTACAGTCCTTATGTAAGTGTCACAGAGCTGATACGTGGGTTGGGCTGGGATAGTTTGGCGGACAGACGACGTCGTTTTCCTTTGAATTTGTTGGAGAATACGCGAAAATCTTTAATTTACGAGTGCAACGAAATACTTCTTCCGCCAACCTATTTAGGTCGCAATGACAGGAGGGATAAGATTCGAGAAATAAGATGCCGTACTGATAAATTTATGTATTCTTTCTTTCCTCGTTCTGTTCGGGATTGGAATGCACTGAATTAGGATTGGTGCTTAGCACCCTCTGCCACCCACAGTAATTGTGAATTGCAGAATATAGATGTATATGTATATTTTATTCATGAGTAACCACTTCATACACACCTGTGTTGTGTTAAACAGAAGGAAACATTGGTGTCAATGAGACAAACACTACCCCATATTTTGTCAAGCCAAGTCCCGTGGCAAATTAAAGGACCCATTCATTTCAGTGCCTTGCTGAGCGGCCAAGAAGATAGTGTATATATTTGGAAACTTATCCCTCGATTCGCTAGGCACGTGACTCGTGATGGACAAGTAGTTCACAGTGATGGATACGCCTAGGAATAGCCAGCAATGAAATATCGCTTTTGAGTTATATTGTTCCAGATTGGCCAACAAGCGGTGAAAGAACTGACACATGTAAGGAGAACAGCACGTATCTAGCCGCGGAATAATTCTGAACAGCACAACGACAGGGGAGAAGAGTAGGGTGCTCACTTTTTGGGGGCTGCCAACCCCCTGTAGCCTTCACGCTTCGCTGGAGCCTGCCTGCAAACCTTATGCCATAACATTGCCTCTTCTGCGGTCCACAAATGTTGCTGACAGCTGGTTGCTGATGAAATCTTTGTCCAATAAATATGTAATTTCCACAGGACAAAATCTGGAAACAACCCTTATTTTGTCCCACTGTCATGTAATGTTTGGACGTTATAATGTTCAAAATTTGATAAATTTCAGTAACTGATAAATTCTGGGCAGATTTTCAAGCGAGTTAATGAAAGCAGAATAATATATCAAATTGGATTTCAATTCTATTTATATTTGTCGTATCATCAGTAATATCTATAATCAATAAATCATAACAAACAAAATCAATCAGTAATTAAATGCAAATGCATTAAATAATAGTACACAGTGCGTTGGTGACGTCAATGAAGGGGCGGGAGTACCCGAATATAATCATTCTTAAATATTGTTGCTTTTGGACACTACCACGTGTGTGACATCGAAGAGACTTGTTCCATGAAACTTGCACTACAACCACATTTACTTATTGAAAGTCATTATGGTGAGATGATTCCTTGAATCGCAACGCTGCCAATTTTCTTCCTACTGCTAAGAAGCTATAACCACAAATCGCCGATCTAGAAATTTCAAACTTTACACACAGTACGGCTATCTCAAAGTAATATTTACGAAAACGTGGAAAGATACGTGGCACGTAAGTTTTATTCCCTTTTTTAAAAAACGATGATAGCTTAGTGAGAAGAATAATTCGGTAAATATTGCCCACGTTGATAAGAATTCATACTAGCTACTGAATGGAGATACCAGTGAATGCAAGAAGTTAACAAAATTGGTGGCGCACCTGTAATTATTCCCGTCCGCCTTCAACACGGACATTTGAAAGTGTAATTACTCTGGGGAGGCGAGGGCGGGAGCGGATCCCGTTTTATCGAGTGTGACCACCGGCGCTTGCAAAAATTGCCAAATTTATTGCTGGCTCGGGGCGTGGATTATCTAGCGAGGGCGGTTATGTGGCCCCTGGGACGCCCAACTCATCGTCTCGATTATCCGCCAGCACAATTAGGAAAGAAACTCCAGATGAAGGAAATTAAAACCACATCTTCCCGAACAAGTAGTGCGCATTACTTAAGCAAGCAAAAAAACTCTAACCTTTTATTTCTTTCCTTTCTTTACCGTATAAAACTCACTGTACTCTACGTGTGGATTCTTCAGTGGATACAGAACAAATGAACAACAAACACAGCACCCAGGTCTACATTCCACGTAATAATGTTTCAAAACATTCAGAATATAGCAAAATGCATTAAGTAGAACGAACACTAGGATACTTTTAATGTATATGTGAGCAAGCGGCACTTCTTTAAAAATTTGGCTGTACTTCCCGAAGTAACTTTTTTTTTATGGCTTTACGCCTCGTCAACGATGGCGTCATTAGAGGTGGATAAGGATTGGGGGCGAGGGGCAAGGAATGGGAAGGAGATCGCCCATGGCCTTTTGAAGGAAGCATCCCGGCCTGAAATTAATAAACATGTAAACTTACATGCTGGCAGGTATTTGGAAAACTATTATAACTCTCTCGGCGGTATGTGACTAAAAGAAATACACATATACAGAATAAAAAGAACCGAAAAGGACCGAACAACTATTCTATAGACGGCTAGAGAAAGTCATACCATTTTTAATGGCTTAACTAAGATTTTAAATGTGATAACGAAGGCTTTCACGGCGTATCGGGTTCTCCACCGTATAGTGTTGAAGAAAGACAACAAAGAGCTTCCGGCGGCTAGCTCTGGTGCTCCCTGCATAACATCAGACCTGAAGATGGCGGCAGAGCTAGACGCCGAAAGCTCGTTGTTAAATCTGATGTTGTTTAGTTTTTCTGTATATATTTAAAAATACGTAGATCATATTGCGTGTTTGTAGGTCACATAGATTTGGGTGTAACTTGTAAAAACGTGTAGCACAGTAGTTCCTGGCACCATGCGCAACACTTTACCGCACGCACATTTTTTTTTTTTTTCTTTTTTCCCGCCACAATGGTGATTGCGGGAAGCAAGCTTGGTGAAGACGCGTGTATCTAATATTAATTTGAATGCCTACCACTCGTAAAGTATCATGTCCTGGAAAACTGGTGCAGACAACTGATTACTGATGGAGGCGTCTGCCCTATGGTGCAATTCTTCTCCTCTACGCAACTACACCGTACTGTTCTGAATTTCCACAAGGTATATCTGTTACAACACGGGCACATAAAATCTTTGATAACTCTGAAACTATAGGATTGTGACCCCCACGTGAATTAATGAAATTTGATGATTTTTCAGAGCTCTATCGATACCCCTTGGTCGAAAACTAATCCGACCCCATGACCTTTGACCTCATGGGGCTATGTAGACAAACGCCTTTTATTTTCAATGGAGAACGTCACTATAGAGACTTCATATTCTGGTTTGGGCGTAATAGCGCGCTGTAAGTATTTATAAAATAAAAATATTGAAATATCTGTATGATACGTGACGTGACGTTTGCTGTGACTTCCCGGCCTCTCCCATAGCTGTGACCAGGGAAATTGGCGGATGAATGCAATCGCGCCGTTGCCGCACTTCGGAACATTCTCACGTAGCGCTCTCTCTCTAACAATGGAAAATGGAGATGTTGAACGTCCTGTGTTGCCTACTACGAGCGTCAACGCACAAACTATTGCTATAAGCTAACAGTTAAATTTAACTGTTAAGTGCACGATTTGGTAGCTGCGCATTTGAAGCCGCCCGCCACTGTCGTGGCTCGACTACGGTTTCACGTGGAATCGGATCCCCGAACCGTACTGGCGTAGTTCATATAATGGATCAAACAATTAAAAATTCCTGACCCCAGTGGGATTTGAACCCGGGATCATGCGCAAGTGTCTTATCCATTGAGATACCACACCGCTCTGTTGAACGTGATAAAAATATATGGCCGATTTCAATTTTTCAGCTACAAACAAGCCGCAAAATTTGTCGTTCGAAGAGATAGGTGACATGTTTCTGGTTCAGATTTAATTACTCCAGGATTGTGGTTTTTAGGCTTTTTTTGGACTTAAGGTCACATTGGCGACAAAGTTGCTGTCTCCAAAAATAAGACGTAAATGCTATGGAACTAACGTTCTGGCAGACTGAGAAGGACCAAATCCGCGAATAGCGCAGAGGAATAATGAAGATCAAATACGTCTGCTTAAACTTAAAATAACAAACTTGACAAAACTAGGAGGACTGCTTGACTGGCTGTACGGAAGCATGTCTCACATTTACCCTAACCTTTACGCAATAGATCACTATCTTCCTAGTGTTTTCCTGCTGTTCCGCAGGCTCCGCTTCTACTGTATAAATGCAACCGCGCGAATCGGCCCGCTTGTCGCAACGCCTGCCCTGGCTGGATGGGAGAAACTTTAGTGTCGACATTCAGTGCAGTGAATCAGCAACATACGCAGTACTAGCGTACAGACTAGCCTTATTTAGGTTTCGAGAAGTTTTTCCGAATCGTTTAGATCATGAGAATAATCAGCCTCACGTTTTTCGTTTCACGAGCAACATCAGTACAAAGTTTACATACATTTCGTAGATACTCATTAGTCTCTAAGAACATCCACTCAACAAACACAACACATCGGTGACTTATACCGGTATAGAATGTACTCGTGAATAGTGTCTGAGGAGGGACTAAACCCATGCAACCGGTGACTTCGTCATTACGGTCAAGGTCACAGACCAACCACTGCCCTCGTCGCCCACCAGCGTCGCTTCCAATTCGACGCTATTTACCCATTATGTCATACGTTAATTACGCTAATTATCATAGAAATATCCGTTATGTTAAGCAATTACGTTACGTACTCCCACTCACGGACAAAATGGTGACTATTTACCCCCATTAACCCCACTTTTAGAGCTATTATTGTGTGCTCATGGTTACCAGTTCGATGTCCGGTGGCGAAGATTCAATTCAATCCCGTTTTCTTCCTTGTATCCGTATCGTAAAATTACAGACAAGGAAATATTTTTCGTGGCAAATGTCAAAATCTGGTGTGCCCGCGATTTCCTGTTTTATATTATCTACATACAGTTTAGCTGACGCTGTTTAGCGCCGAAAGAACCATGCGTGCGTTTAATTAGACATTATCTGTTAGTTCTATCTACCAACAATTCAAAGACTGTTTCCTGCAACTCTGTTAAACGAATTACTCAAAGTTGCTTTAATGTTTCCTTCAGACACAAGTTGCCATAGCACTAACGAATTATGCTTCCGTAAGACCCCTGCTAAATATTTTTCTGTTTTGAAATGACAATCCACCGTTTTCACATCAGGAGTTCCCCCGTTCGTCTCCCATTCGAGATAATACATTTAATTTCTACATCGAAAGCCTCTGGTCCTTCCTATCAGCTTCAAGGTTTAAAATCGATAAATTATCATCCTAAGTCTCTTGTTTAGACATGCAATAGACTCAGATTTGACACCCGGCTGGTAGTAATCAACAATATGGGTTCATATGCCTTCGAATTGGTTCGACCCTATAATTCTCCATTATCAACACGCTTCGAGCCCCAGTCTGAGTGAATTGAAAGGAAGTTGTACTAAGTACTTAATTCGAGTTCGGACCTCACGATTACTTGCCCCCCCCCCTCACCCATTTTCAAGTGGTTTCTGGGGACCAAATGTTGGTCTACTTCAAAGTCGTTATTTCCTCAACGGTTTTCCGTCCCGGTCCCTGTCAAATGAAAATAATTGTCCTTAAGTACCACGACCGAATTCCTTACCTATCCCCGAGTCCTTCCTTGATTCTAATGACCTCAACGTCGACCAGGCGAAAGCTACAATTAAAAAAAAAGGGAAGGGGATGAAGGTCGGTATTTTTATTCCAGGTTTCACACTATTGAACAACACACAATATTCTCTCATTGCGAGGGCGTGGTTATTGGTGTATCAGGATGATGGAGCGATGCATTCAGGAGGACATCTGGATTTGGGTTTTCCGTGGTTTCCCCAGGCCACTCCAGGCCTTTCCCGCCATTAATGACCTCGACCAGGCGTAAAGCCAGAAGCAAAAACCGCAGGCAGTGAGTTATGGCTCACGATAGTGACGTTAGGCCGTTAGAGTCGCGTGGATAGAAGCCTCCTCCAAGTTTCCTAACATAAATACCATGCGTCTAGATATATATAAATGCATGAAATTAGCGCACATAGTTTTACACAGCTGTCGTGATATTAAAAGCGTGTAAAATGTATTTACTTCCAATCAACACTGCACCGACCAATGTTCGAACCGGAAGTCAAACCCAGGACTTCAATACAGTTGAAAGCAATCGCCATAGCTCGTGTCTAAAGGAAACAATAAAGCAGTTTTGGCTGATTCGTTTAGCAAAGTCGTAGGAAACACACTATGAAATGTGGGTAGATTGAACTATCAGATATTTTTCCATCTTAATGAAACACACGCTTGCCACTTCTGGCTTTAAACACCGTTAGCTAAATTATATGCCGATAATATAAAACAGGAAATCGATAAAATATGGTGTTTGGAGGTAGAAGAGGCCATTCTCTTTAAAGAGCCAAGATTCAAACAGCAGGCATTCTAGGTGGTGATTTTTGCATTCAAGATGAAGAGCTCTTTCAGCACGGATTTTAGTTTTGGAGCAAAAAGAAGCCTGCTGCAGCAAAGTTGGTAAACAAGAAGTTATATCACAC
The DNA here is from genome assembly GCA_031002005.1 of Vandiemenella viatica. NCBI lineage: Eukaryota > Metazoa > Arthropoda > Insecta > Orthoptera > Morabidae > Vandiemenella > Vandiemenella viatica. Next base: position 147,060,952 of record CM061921.1, read on the forward strand.
AGGGAGCACTGTTGTTATGAAGCATCTGGCCTAGTGTTGTAAAAAAAAGTTTTTTTTCTGATTTGAAAAAAAAACGTTTTTTTTTTTCAGGGACACGTTTTTTTTCATAACTACTAAATCTCAAATTTATAACGCATTTATCGTTTAATATAACTGTTTTAGAGTTTATACTAAGTACTTATCTTAATTTTTAAATCTACTTTACGTTTCTGGTTCAGTAGAAAATTACGAAAATATTGGCAACATTGACTGAAGTTTTCTTTTACGAACGGGGACTTCCCGAAGAGGCGAGAAGGAAATCCCCGTTCCCTGTTTGGATTGATACTCGCTATTTGAACTAGTGCTGCCAACCCTAAGAATTTATCTGTAGACCTACGGATCTTTTTAAAAAATTAAGAATTTTAAATTTATCTACAGATTTTTTGCCTCTTTTTATTACCTATTGTGCTTTCCTTATATTCGTATACTTAAACTCTCAGCGTATAGTAACACACATGTAAAATGTAAGTTCCGTAAATAAAACTATAATTTATCAAATACATTGTTTTCTGAAAAAAAAACAGGGTTCTAGGTTTTTTTCGTGTTTTTTTTCACAAAGCTGAAAAAAAACTTTTTTTTCAATTTGCAACACTAATCTGGCCTCAATGCTTCAAGGAAGTCATTCCTTCAGCTACCAATAATATTCCTAATCGACTGTTCCACCATATGGATGAAAATCATACCTTAAATATTGAAAGGGGGGAAGAAACAGCGGAAATAATTTAATTCGACCGAATTTGTCGCGCCTGTAAAAGTTCCCTCCCCATAAGCTTTGCATTCCCTTGTACCTCAAAAATGCTGCTCTCGACAACCCTTGATTTTCAGGTTTTAGTGGTTCGCACCGAATTTCAGGCAAACCTGTTGTTCACTTATTTCGGGCTGGAAGAAAATCACCGGACGCGACCAGCAAGTGCTCACCCAAACGGAAACACAACGGTGTACAGAACAAAAAACTGCATTCACATTCAACCAGTTCAACATTCTGGACAAATTTAATAAGCTGTAATAGTAAAAATGAGAGGTTAATGTATTTCATCCTGATTTCAGATGATAGTAACCATTTTTAAAATAACTGTTAAAAAAGAAAGAAAACTGCCGCCTATCCTATTACCTAGAAAGTAACATACTAGAATCTTATTTCCCTAATATTTAACTAACAATAAGATTTGTTTGAAATTTTGGCAGAAATACATTTTCTTTTTATATTTTACTAGCTCGTACCCGCGACTTCGTACGCGTGGATTAAGAATTTTTTGCCAGAATTGAATATAGAAAGTTGTTGGTAACGAAGGATTGGATCCAAACAACACCGAGTCGGCATAATATGACAAGAAAGCTATCACTGTATCATTCTACCGTCGAACCAGTCTCTTGAAGAGAATCAGTTTCCAACATATTTCTGTCACCATTCGATAAGGTCTCAAAATTTCGTGACTACAACTGTTAAACATATCGGAGAAAATGTCTTGGGCCCTTCATACAGATTTTCTTGTCAAATTCCATCAACATCGATATAGCCATTTTGGTCGTCAAAACGTAACAAAAAGACAGAGACTTACTTCCGTATTTATAGTGTTATTACTGCGGTTCACACACACACACACACACACACACACACACACACACACACACACACACACACTCTCTCTCTCTCTGACTGCGAACAACCCCTGAGGAATCATTATAACGTAAAAAAGTGTACACCTACAGCATTGCAAGACTACCTACGATTTGCCTCGCATTGCACCCCTACCTTTGTGATATCTACAGTTTAACATTCAATACGAATAACCTACGGCCCAGGCGTGACTCTTACGATCAAAAACAATTTTTAAAAATCTTAGCCTCCACGGAGATTTGAACCGGAGACCACGACCCAAACATTTGTAAGCAAGCGCTTTAACCACTGAGCTGTCTGACCGACACACGGAAAAGCAGTATACAGACGTCCATATCCAACGCTTCTGTCTATCGCCATTCAGTAGTATTTCGAAATTATGAGACAACATGTATTATTTATACAGATAATTTTTCAACCAAATGTATACAGTATTTTTCTCCTTGTTTCAAAGGATAAATGTGCAAAGTTTCATCGAGATAGGATGAAAACTGTGGATTTGTATGAAGAACGAACAAACAAACAAACATACATACATTCATCTTTATATATATAGATTAAGTCTGTAACTTCAGTTATAGAAGCTTTTAAGTACTTATCCTGTTGCAGGACTCGCGTTTTATTTGCATAAATCGTGTTATTTACTGCATTTCTGACAGTTTATCGTAGTATACTATTCAACTACGATGTTAATTTTTCTTAAGATATCAACTCACTGACACGAACAAAATCTCTACATATTTACACTTTTTCACCTTCCACACTAGCCTTAGTTAATCCAAAAATGGATTATTATCACGAAAAGGAATCGTTTTTGGACTTTTCTCACTGCTACTTTAAATTAAAGAATTTTCTGAAATTCCAATATTTGAGACACCAACTAACAAAAGAATTAATTACAATCTGTAATGATTAGACTTTTGAAGATTAGGATTAGGTTGCAAACATTATCCATGGATTCATGTATGGAACCTTTTACTGGTCTCAGTATCTTTGAGGTAATGTGTTTGTCTGTTCGCTGTGCTATCTGCCTCAAGCTTGGCAGAATAGTTGGCAACTTGCCGACCATACACACCACTGATCAGCAGTGGAATGGCTCACCAAATAACTGACACAAATCTTACTTCTGATTGTTACAAGAAAAGAAACTTCCAAAATGTCACTTAGTTGAATTCTGTTATTCCATTTATGAAGTTATCAAATGTACCACATATCTTATAATCGTTTTAAGCGTTCAGCTAACTGCTGACATTAAAAAATACACTATATATATAGTTAATAAGCAATAATATAATCAAAAGCTGTCGGCACAGAAGCTGATTCTTTTGATTAATGAACACTGTGTTTGCTGGTGCCTGCTGCATTTAACCTGTCTGTGTAGTCAGTAACGCTTCTTGTCACACCATAGAGAAGGCGAAAACATAACGCCAAAGATTAAGGCAGCGAATAACGAAACCCTTTAGTGAATTGGGGTAAAATTTTAAATCATTGCATTGCACATTAAATTTTTATCTGCTTATTTGTAATTTAGAAGTGTTTCAGGTCGTTACGTTTACAGCAATTGATAGGCTTTCGAGCTTGGAGTAGGATAAAAGCATGTTCTACACGGCAGTAGATTAGGCCGGGTCATAGGAGCAGACATTTCAAATTTTCTAAGTCCCTCTCTCGTGAAGCTCAAAGAATCACATGTATTGACATTTACAGATTATTACATAAACAAACCGAGTGTGGTGGGTGTGAGTTAATGCTCTGGCCTCGCGTTCGGGAGGACGCCGGTTCGAATCCCCGTCCCGACATTCAGGTTTGGGTTTTGAATGGTTTCTCCAAATCACTCCAGGCGAATGCCGGGATGCTTCCTTCAAATGGCCATGGCCGAATTCCTTTCCGTTCCTTGTCACCAGTTCCATCCCGCCTCTAATACAGTAAGAGCTTTTTTGGATTTGAATCCGTGTCCTCCCGATTAGAAGGTCCAAGCGTTTAGATTAGATCTGGAGAATTGCTATATACAAAAGGATTGTAAAACTGTCATAGTAATATCGGTTCATGTGGGTGACAATACACATAGGGTTGCGAATTACAGGCTAATCAGTTTCACCTCAGTGGATAACTCGACGGAGAGCTTGATATGCAACCACTGAGGAATGTCTGTATGAAAAGAACGTAATCTGAAGTTTAGAAGTGGGTTATTCATATGAAACGCACATAATGGGCTATATTTCAGAAGACGTGGACAGAGGAGATCTAGTTGGTAGTGTAGCACCAAGATCTCTCCATCTCACAGAGTGAACTAAAAAGTGGTATTACAAAGGTAATACTATTGTGGTGGTTAAAATGTGACCTACTGCGCGGTGGATGGGAAGTGCTACGGGGTAGCGTATAGGGACATTTGCTGTTTATTATTCGAATAAATTATTATGTTGGTGGTTTAAAGTCAAATATTAGGTTATGTAATGGTATTAATAGACGAGGAGTGTGAATAATTAGCAGTCTGATGGCTCTGTTGGTTAAAGCACGTGACTGGGGAACGGAAGGCCTCCGGTTCGAATCCCGGTATCGGCTGGGAATTTACGTCCTTAAAAACTGACCTTCACCCCTAGCAAAGCTTTGCTTTTTTCATGTGAACTACGCAAGGACGCTCCGTGGTTAGGATTCCAATTAAAACTGTAGGTACCCTATACCCGGTAGGTTTATCGGGTTAGGTTACGGTAGCCACGACAGAGGTGCATACCCGGCAACTCGAAAATCTTTCAACCGGCGCGGCGGCCGAACCACCATTCGGGGTCTCCCGGCTAATCGTGGCACACGCCCTGTATCTGTGAATAACTACACGGACATGTAGTTGGCTAGATCAACGTGGAATAAATAAAAGTCTAAAGAGTGTCGGCTTATTACGTACACCAAGAGAAGAATAAAAGTTTTAAGGGATTATAAGGTAAAGCAGGAATTGCTGGTAGGAGACATAAATTAGAAATATATAAGCATATAATTTGATGATAAACTGACCTGGATGGATGATGGGAGAAGGAGTAATAAGTGAAAAGAAGAAACTATCATGGCGAAAACTATCTGCATTTTTAGGGTCCCATTTGAAGAAGGGTAAAAATTAAGAAGCCGGATCTTCAGTATCAAAGCGAACATGGATCATAATTAGGCAGACTAGCCTGGACTAACAACGAAAGATTGATAACTCATCGAAAGGGCACTCCAGTGGCGCACAATGTCTGCCTTGGAAAACTGAAAGTCCCCATTTCAATTCCCGATTCCAGCTGCAATTTTCATTGCTCTATCAGAACTTGATGCTGTGATCGCTCCGTGGTTTGCATTCCAGGTTAAGCTGTATGTCCAGGAGAAAAGGAAGTCACCATGGTGTGCTTCGGGGGGATTCAACCAATCTTAAGGTTTTGCACTTAAATTTTGCTGCTCCCCTTGGCCTACGTTCAAAATCAAATTATGCCACTCTATTGTAAAAGGACCAAGTAATTTATTTCGCCGAAAGGTGACTGTGCGGGGGAGGAAGATGGGCCGCCATTTTGGGTTCGTTTCGCCGCATTTGGAACTTGCGACCGCGATAACTTCTGACTACAACAATATCACTATCGTGTATAAAATATTATAGTTGCTATGGTGAAACTGTACATGGGTTTGAACTTTAGAATAAATAAAATTCAACCCAATGATCGCCTACTCTCGTCGAAATAAAAGAAAACCCACACTGATGAAACAGTGTGTCACCAAAAACCTACGAAACCCCACATGAACGGGTTTACGTGGTGTAGCGAACTTGGCGGCGCTCGAACACACGAACGGTGGACTGAGTACAATGTCATCATGGTCCAGCGATATTGTTTAAAAAAGCTAAGGAGAAAGAGCTAATGTTTACTACAAGCGATATCGAATACTCGATCCCGACTACAGCGGCAGTGTATGTTCTAAAATTAGTTGATGACTCATGCACGAATGGAGTGTTCCGGAATCAAGATCCACATGCCTTCGTCATGCAGGCCCAACAAGACTGGGAACGAGACAACAAATTAGCAACTAGCACTTTAATTTCATTTCCTATGGAACACACCCCCTCCTTCCCATATAATGACTTTTGTTTTTTTATTTTTACTTTCTTCTACCACCTACCTACTCCTGCTCTTTCCAAACTGCAACTTTAAATTCCTTCAGCCTTTTTGGTAAACTGTTCTTTATTTCCCTTGGTAATGTATTCCAGTCCTTGACTCCCTTACCTACAAAAGAATACTTTCCCGCTACCTTGCACCTGAATTAAAGTGCCTGCTTATGATTATGGTCATCTCTTCCCCTCCATGTAGAACTTACAGTCCTATTAATGTCCATCCATGCGTTATCGATAAGCCTTGAACAAAACAAACACTCTTCACTCGTTTTCTGTCTTCCAATGACTCCTTCAGCATATCAGTTGCTGATTGCATTCTGCGGTAATTTCCGCAAACAAATCTAACTGCTCCCCTTTGTACGCTTCCAACTACTGAATTTGATAATCATAATGTGGGCCGCACACTACTCCACCCTATTCAAGCAGTGGTCTGACCAAGGTTTTGTAACCCAGTTCCTTCACCTCCCTGCTGCATCCCCTCATCACCCTCTCCAAGAAATGAAGAACTTTGAATCCTTTTCCTACCACCTGCCCAATGTGTCCCGTCCAATTGAGTTTTAAAAGTTACGCCAAGATATTTACAGTTAGTATCTTCAACAAGCAATTCCTTCCCTCCTCGATAATCATAAATAATCCTTACTTTTTTTATCTGTGTACCTTACAAGCTGACTCTTCTTTGCATTCATTTTCATTCCATGTTTCATTACACAGCTAGATATCCTATTCAGATCCTCTTGTAGTTGTTCACAATCCTTTACTTGTTTACAATCCGTTTGTATGACATGTCATCTACAAACAATCTAACGTTGCTATTTTGCAAACAAGTTCCTTTCCTCACAGACATTCCTGATGTGGTTCCATACCAATCTCTCCATCAACTGATCCACCACTGATGTTAGACTAAATGGCCTGTAATTTTCAACTCTATTTGTCTCACCTCCCATTAGGACTGGTACTATTATAGCTCTTTTGCAGTCCTGTGGTAAGCAGCAAGTCTCCAAACTAAATCTACATAATATTACTAGATACGATACAATGTCATACCCCACTAGCTTTGATACATCTGTACTAATATTATTCACACCAGCCCCTTTATTCTTTTTCAGCACAATATCCTCAAGGATTTATTTCCATTTGTTTAGTCTGTTTACCTGGAGAAACTTCTCTGATTTTCCCCCTCCCATACCATAATGATATTGCTTAATGTCCTCATCTCTGCCTTTTCCAAATCCACAGTAGGTTCTTCTCTATCCATACCCACAATGGTCCGCATACCTTCCCTTCCCCTCCCCTCAGTTTTCTAATATACCTATAGAAATTACTAGATGCATCGCCCTGATGCCCCCCTGTAACCATAATATTTTTCATAAACTCATCTTTAGTTTTCCTCTTTGCTGCTATTAGTTCTTTGTTTAGTTGTTTCAACGTTTCCTTGCTGCCTCTTAACTCTGTTGTGCTCTATTCTTGCCAACCTCTTTAGCCTTCTCACCTCCCTATTATAGTAAACAGGTTCTGTATTTTTCTGTTTTGGAATAAATATTTCTCACCTCTTTCTTATTATCTCCTTCAACTCTTCCCAGCCCCTTCCCACTGTACTGGCGCTCTTGTTCCAAATACTGAATCCTTCTCTGAAATATCTTTTCAGCTCATTGACATGTGCTTTCCTATCTATGACAGTATCTATAACCACCTTCACTTTTGGCCACTGGTTCACTAATCCCTCTAATATCCATAATCACCGCTTCATGATCACATATTCCTTTTAAAGTGAGACCCCACAAAATTTTCATCAGGCTTTATTAAGAAGCTATCCAACATGTTTGGTCCCTTCGTACTCTATTCTACTACTTGTGTTAAGTCCCCTTCCCTCACTAACATATTTGCAAACCTCCGTTTCCTTGTATTATTTATTTTAATTCCCTGCCAGTCGACACACGATAGATTTTAGTCCCCACCAATTATGACCATTCTGCTCTGAACTCTGAATATGAATTTAATTTTTCCCCAGGGGCATCGTCATCGTATTCATTTTTGCACTACGGTAGGCAGCCAAGACCCTAATTTTTTTCTTTTGTTGTATCCCGAAAGTCTACCCCTAGTAGCTCATAACTAAGGTCTATGAACACTAATTAACTGTAGTTATCTTTACTAACCAGTTTGAATACCCCTCCACAAATTCCTCATCTATCTCTATGGTGCATCCTATAACCACCAGGAAATACTTCATTGTCTAGCACATTTTTTAACTATGACTCTACCACGATAACTATTTGTGGTTTATGTAATTCTACTAAATTACAAAATCCTATTACTTTCTTCATTATACTCCTACAATTCACTAGTAACAATCTTATATCTGCCTTTGTTATGATTTTAACATTACTCACCACCTTACCATTTGTGATACCGTCTGACAGTGAAATCTAACAAAATGATCCTAAATTCTCTATTAGTACCCTATGTTGCACTAGGTTTGGAAAAAAACTTTTGACCTGGTAGCATTCACCCTACCGATCCGGCAAAAGAGGGCCTATACCTCTCCCATGGCTACTACCTAGCAGCAGAACCTCTTTCTTCTTTCTTTTCCCTTCCACGCATCTAATCCTACAAAACTGCTGCACCTTACCTCCTCGTATTAAAGGCTCTTCTCCTCCTAGCTCTACGAACAGGTCAATCCTATTTCTCCCCACAGTTTCCAAGGTATCAGGTACCCTAATCTGGTTTAACCTATTTTCCCTACAACCTGTTGCCAGCACAAAACCCTCCTTTTACTCTCGCCACCAACTTTCCTATCCACTTTTAATGGCTGAGTCTGAAGGCCCCTGATAATTTCCTCCTGCTCTGCGAGTTTTTTAACCTGCTCAGCCATTTTCATATTCTGCTCTGCCATCTTCCTAAGCATTCTGATCTGCAAGTCTTCTTTCCTGCTATCCATGAAACAGAGCGAACATTACCAATGCAGAGCCTCATTTAATTCCTGTTTACACTCTCACTATATTTATCCCCATGAAACCACGTCTTACACTCACTGCAATCGAAACCCTTTGCCACAAGACCGCGACAGATGCCACACGTCTCAGGCATCATATTTCCCTCTAAGGACTAGGATCGAGCAGCTTTCAAACTCTCTGGCTCTAATGTAGTTCAGTTGAACTAATTCTACTCACGCAACCCCTACTGTATTACTGAAAACTACTACTTTGTTTTTGGGATATCTGGATATCCAGAAAGCAAACCAGTTTTGAAATTTATGAAATCCTAATTCAATTTGGACAGCAAACGGTACGTGCTTATAACTCTTGGAAATACGCACACAGATATGCCGTTCACTAGGAACGCTTTAGTGCAGACTTCACCATGGATACCAAATTTGTATTAAACAGACAACAGTCCTACTCAACTAAGATAAAAAAAAATCTTTAAGACGCATTCACGTATAAACGTAACCCAACTGACTATTTTAACTGGACGAACGGTAGGCCGGTAACGCACTTTCACGGGCTATGGCGATCTATGGACTATCCATCTACAACTGAAAACATACCGCGACTCTCCGGCAGAATGTATACAGATCTAAAGGTATGAGGATCATGTGTTTTGTTTTTCGGGAAGAGTGAGAACGATAAGAAATTGTTATTGGGCGTGAATTTCGATTTATTCATTCACTCTCCAACTTACGTTTTTTTTCGTTTGCAAAGCTTCTAGTTTGGTTTCAATGTAGCTTAACGATTTGATCTTATCAGATAAAATGGAAATTACTCATCTTAACAATAGAGCTGAAATTAGCACAAGTAGAAGACAATGTAATGTAATGGCAATGTAACTGCCAAGTTTCCCCTCTCCTGTACTAAACTCTGCTGCTTCATAGCAATCTACATCCCAAATCTGCATCGGATACTTAAACCTGTGTTTCCTGAACGATTCCTTTCTTCAATTGTAGCCTAAGTAAATTAATCCATCCATGTCTCAAAATATAAACGATCACTTTTTTCGCTGTGTAGGATTCTTCCGAAAACTCTTTTCTTCTCCTGTCCTTTCTGGAACGTTTTACGCTACAAATTGCCTCTGCTACGTAAATACGCAAGAAAGTAGTGATCCGAATGGCAAGGAGCTCCTTTTCCAAGCACAAAGTGGTTTGGGTAAGGGAACTTACAAGATTTTACAATTATTTCTTCATCATGGCTCCATAAAGACTCTCTCCAGCTAAGTTCCAACTTGGTGGACTCAAGAGAGAGGAGGTTAATACGTGTCCCGGGAAGCTCATTGGTGGGTGGGAGAGAAAAATCTATCGATGCAGTGGTTAAATGCCATAATTTAAGCATTCGTATTTAAGTCCATATACCCATGAAACTATAGGCTTTAATGTTTCCACGCGAGAAGATTTCGGTCGTTGATGCAGCGGTGGTGGTTTTAGTTCTTTATGGTCTGTCTAACCACAACCGGCATCAATGAACGAATGTAAGGAGTCATCATGTCTTCACTTAAATTGATGTTGGAAAAGCAGGGGTATGAATCCGTATTTATTCCTTGTGCTTATAATATTCACTATTGAAAGAACGTAAATCCTTCTGTAGAGTAGGTAAACAACGACGTAATAGCCCTGCTTAGGTCAGAAAACCTTCAACAGCGTTACAACATTGCTCAAAATAACAATAATTTCGGATCATTGATTTGACAAAAATGGCTGGAGCAGAAGCCATTTTAAATGGTTGTTCCAGCAAGAAAAACGTGCTACGGATTATGCAACCGCAGTTATACGTCGGATAGTATGAATTCTTAGTGTGGAAATTTTCCTTCATAATGATGCAGCAGTCCAAGTTTTCTTCATATCATAACATAACAGGATGCAACCTCCAAAACTATTTTTTTTACGTCTCTTCGACGTCAAGATCATTAGAGGTGGGATGGGACAGAGGACAAGGAACGGGAATGAATTCGGTCCTGGCCTTTTGAAGGAAGCATCCCGGCATTCGCCTGGAGTGAATTGGAGAAACCATGGAAAACCCAAATCTGGATGCCCGGACGGGTATTCGAACCCGCGTCTTCCCGAGTGCGAGCCCAGAGCGTTAACCGCTCACCCACCACTCTCGGTGCAATCTTCAAGTTAGGTCTTGAAACGCTCTTATACTTTGTTTCGATTCAAGATGCCACTGGTCACAAGTAAGTTCTAGAGATGACTTACCTTCCAGTATAACACAATCGTTAATAAACTCAACTCAGGGGAACAAATAGAAACAAGGTACAGATGTTTAGTGTATTCCTATAATACCTTTGTTTCTTCATAAAATCTTTTTAAAAAAAGAAGTGGTGCTGGGGTTGCCAAGAATTCACGAGCTTACTGCCGGTGTAGTCTAAGGTACTCACACGATAGGACCTAGATCTGAGGATGTCAGTACTAGATGTCATTCCCTCCAATCCTATCCTAGGACGTATAGTTAGAATGTATGACTCAGTACGTGTACAGAATAATGTGGACGAGATTAAGAGAGAAATTACTGAGGGCACCCTGAAAATACAACGCAGACAGTATGACACAGTACATGTATAGAATAATGTGGACGAGATTAAGAGAAAGAATATTGAGGACACCCTGAGAATACAACGCTTCGTTGTAGGTATGTTAAACTGTGAATGCTGATAAAAACAATTCCTTGTACTCGTTCGTCAAAGTCCTTATATCAAACAATCTGCACACACGACTATCCGAAGAAAGCGTTTCAGAGAAAACTGAAGGCAGCTGAAACCGAAAATTAAGCGGGGCGAGCCTCGAGCAATTACAGTCCTGAACTCAGGAGAACTAAACAAATATCTCGCGTGTGGTAGGAAAGATGGCAGTCCTTTGGCACAAAAATCATTGCCTGACTCATTTTTATGTTAGCACCCCGGCTCTCCAACTCCCAGCAAAGTTGCCGCTCGAGCTGCTAAAGCTATCGTTCAGTTACAATCAAATTTATTATAGGTACATTAGGATGCAACGAACTGTAAGGGCTATTTCAATAGAATAATATTAACACGTGAAAAAGAACCTCAAAATAAACACTTTCGTTTGTTTCTCTCACAAATTATAACATATATTAAATACAGGGCGTTCGCCGGGAAACGCAACCCACTGTTAGCGCTACAAGGAAGAAACTGCTCCCGGCGAGCGAGCGCTCATCTTCCGGCATTGTTCGACCGTCGGCCGCGGACTATTTCATAATAATTACGCTTCATAAACTTCATAAACTTGTATGTGCTAAGCATTTAAATGTGACGTAATTCATTAGCTTACCTTATAAAAGATGCTGGAAGTGTTGACCCTCTTGTGAAATGCACATTTCACATCTTCTGAACATTTTTCGAGACACACGCTGCCCTAACTGACTTAATGATTTTTTGGGTGACTGTTCTAGTCGAAAAGCGATATCGTCAATTTTCTCCTCTGTGAGAATACGGTTGACCGACAGTCTCTTTTTGTTAAAAAATGAACCCGTTTCTCTTACTTTTTTAACCAGACGCAGAATTGTTGATTTAGCTGGCAGTAAAGCGCCAGGAAATTCGCGACGAAATTTACTGCGACACTTTTCAAACGACTTCTTCTTCACATATGTATCGTAGAGAAATATTCTTTGTTGTAAACTGTAACGTACCATAATTTTACTGACACTCAAACACGGTACAGATTAGTAAGAGTATGAAGCCCCAAACCAGCCAAACCGCAAAGAAACGTTTATTCACAACACTGATTAATAAGAGACTGAAGTCACAAACTAGCTACAATGCAAAGAAACCGTTCTTAACAATGTAAGGGTCCCAATATACTGCGTCACTGCACTGTTGGGGCAGCGGAGGTGTTAAACAGTGCGGTGATTCACGGTGCCGTGTGGCGGGAGCTGCTGGCACGACTGACCGAGCAAGTTGCCGACGGCAACAGACTGGGAGGGTAGCGTTTTCCGGCGAACGCCCTGTATAAGCATTATTGTATTTGTCACTTAACTATTGGATATTACCGATATTGGGAATAAATTTCTAGTTCGTAGGTAACAGCGTTTTTAAGATACACCTAGTAACAAAAATGGTATAAGATTTAAAAGTTTGACCGACACTTACGTGTTTTTTTTTTTTTTTTTTTTTTTTTACTTTATCCATAACAAAATGGATTAGTGAAAGTCTGCAACTGTTTCAAATTGAGGGTAAACAAATGAAAATCTGCGACACAGTTACTTTTGTTGCTTTAATTTATTTTGTGCATGACGCGTTTCGGGAATTTATTCCCATTTTCAAACGCACTATAAGTAGGTTTACATGTTTTTTAGTTATAGAAATATGAGGAGTCGTTGTGTTTGTTTCTGCTGGACGTTTGTACAGTTTTCATGTGATTTGTTTTTGAATGTTTTCAATCTGTGTTCATCATCCATAACGTTTGTGTAATTTAAGGATGTATTTGTGTGTGTTTCTGTGTTGCCATTTTCGTCAGAAACCTTCAAAAACAAATCACATGAAAACTGTACAAACGTCCAGCAAGAACAAACACAACGACTCCTCATATTTCTATAACTAAAAACATGTAAACCTACTTATAGTGCGTTTGAAAATGGGAATAAATTCCCGAAACGCGTCATGCACAAAATAAATTAAAGCAACAAAAGTAACTGTGTCGCAGATTTTCATTTGTTTACCCTCAACTTACGTGTTTACCTTTGAGTGAAAACGTGAATAGTTCTTAACAAATACACACAACAAGTTGGGTAGAAAATTCAATTTTTCTGACTCCTTTACTTCTATGGAATGCGAATAAAATATAATATTACAAAACATTAAATATATGGTATTCGGTTTGTGTCAGCGAAACGCATAACACGAGAAACTTTGAAGAATGGCACTTATTTAATTTACGAGCTCAGGGCAGACAGACAGCGGAGCGACAACAGGTCTCCTTTTTCCTTTGGGTACGGAACCCTAACATTTAAGAGGGCTTTCGTGGGAATATAGTTTCGAACGGATATGGGCCACATGGCATCACTGGAACCAATCTGCCAACAATTTCTAATTTACTCTGGTAATATGTTTCCTCTTTCATTAAAATATAATGTATTTGGATTGCCGTCTGGAGAATCCACGTCGAGCCATCCAGATTTGAGTTTTCAATGGTTTCCCAAAATCACTCCAGACGAATGCCGGGATGGTTTCTTCAAAAGACCATGGCCGAATTCCTTCCAGTTTCTTGCCTCCATTCCTTTCCCGTCTCTAATGACCTCGACGTCGACGAGGCGTAAACTCATACAAAAAAATCAGAAAGCGTCTCTGCTATGCTTTCATATCGAAGTAAACCATCTTCAAAAATTCTACTAAAACTAATTTGTAAACCTCTTTTGATTCTACGGATATCATTTTTGATAATCCTTTTATACCGACATCTGAACAGTACTTCAAATTCTGCAGACCCGAAGACTGATCTGTGTGTGTGTTTTTTGTGAATTCGGTTAGTACACTACTGTTTGCGAAAACTGCAATACCCCGAAGGAATGGTCTGAATTACTCCAAAATTGGAGGGTAAGTAGAACAGTGGAACAATAATAAACGATTAAGATTGCAGAGAGATGGCGTGCACTTAGGCCCAGCAGCGCCCTCTTATGTGACCGGACAAGTCCACGTTACACCACGCTGTCGATGCATAGCTGTCACGTGAAGTAGAAACGAAGTGGAAACGTGGAAAGGGTGCAATATCAGCACGTGAGTGGGTTAGAACACGGCAGAACGATTGGCCTCCGGGAATCGGGTTGGTCGTACCGTGACAAGCGGCTCGTACACAGCACGCTGCAATGACAGCGATGCGTGTCTGGAGCCAGTGGATAGAAGAGGGTCGTACACAGCGACGAGTGGTTACTGGTCCACACAATTGGACCACAGCGCTTGATGATCGCCATCTTGTCCGCATGACCGTAACCGACAAAACAGCTTCGTACACAGTGTTGGCTCAATGTCGGAGCACTGCAGCGGGTGTGGACATATCTACGTCGAGGGTTCGACGCCGTCTGCTGAGGGCTGGACTGGTGGCACGTTTGCCGTGTCGTCGGTTTCCATTAACTAGATGCACCAACGCCTCGGACGGCAATGCGCACGTGAACGCCATCACTGGCGTTCTGAGTGACAAAATGTAATGTTCTCGCCTTCTATGTATTGAGGGCAATCTGAACAGCAACTGATACTTTAGCGGGATTTTACAGCCCGTCGCCTCTCCTGCAGGCAGCTGCACATGGACAATGCCCGGCCTCATGTGGCGAGAAATTTGCAAACTTTCTTCGAAGAACTACGGGTACCACTGCTTCCCTGGCCTGCACGTTCGCCTGACATGTCTGGTGTATGATCGGTCGGCAACTTGTTCGTTCCGGTCCTCCTGTAATCACAGTCGATGCTTTGTGGACCCGGCTACTAATCGCGTGCCACTGTGTTCCCCTGCAGCATATCCAGCCTCTCTTTGATTCCATGCCGTAACGTCTAAAGGATCTATTTGAAGAATGAGGCGGCTTCACGCTGTACTGAATTCTCACGGTCAAAGTGAGCGCACAGTTCTGCAGTTCTAATAATTTGTGTGTTTTTTATAGTCCCCATGTCCCTAATCTATTGAATAAATTTAATTGGAATCATACGTCTCCTGTCCTGATTTGAACAGTGGTAGTTAGTTACACACCGATTCAAAACAAAACAGAACGGAATAGAAGATTATTTCCAGAAGAAACAGAATTATTTGTTATAGTCATGTGATCTCTTACGAACAAGTAAGAAGCCTATATTTAATTTTTTGCCAATTCTCGCATTCTGGAGGACGCAGGTTCGAATTTCCGTCCAGCAATCCAGATTTCGGTTTTCCATGGTTTTCCCCAAATCAGGCGAATGCACACATCGTTTCTTCAAAGGTTCATGGCCGAATTCCTTCCAGTTCCTTGCCCCTAGTCCTTTCCCGCTTCCAGTGACCTAAACGACAAGGTGTGAAACCAGAATAAAAATCCACTTCAGTCTTAAGGTTTCAAGTTTACAATCATAATTTTTAGAAGTTACTCTGATGGTAAAAAAGCAATTTAAAATTAGCTCCAGATTTGGTGCACTGTATCCAAATGCATGCACATCACAGCAATAAAAGCCACGATATGGAGTGACTGTTTTCCTAATGGCAAATCTCAGGAACATTCCTCAGGAGATGTCGAATTCGCAAGTGTAATACAAAACATTAAAAGAATATCACCACTGTCTTAAAAAGTAGCAGATAGTGCAACCAATTATACGGTTTTGACTTTCTATTTAGCTGCATATGGTTGTGTGTGAAGGCATCAATTTATTGGTTGTCAGTAATTGATTAATAAACAAAAAGAGAATGAGGACAGTACGAAAACGGCGCAGTGGCCATTTGTTTCAGCGTTGAGACAACAGCCAGGTCGTGCGCACCGTGCATGAAGGGGAAACATGTGCCTGGGGTATGAATATTCAGCACCACACAGGCCGGCCTGCCATATTGCCTCCTCCAACGTCTCCACTGTTACTTTGGCTAAGTAATAGACGTAACTGTGGAGATACTTTTTTGTTTGTACGAATGATGATTCTTTTTATTACGTAGTTTCGCTTAATAAACGAAGAAATAATAGAAGGATGCAATATTCTTAGGGATGGAAATGTTAACATTTGCCCGATTAAATGATTAAAGAAAATCTTTTAATAAATATAGCCGGTGAGGCACTATATGGCTGGGCTTTAACACTCAGTGCTTCCGATTTAACGTTTTCTGTGACTTCGCGTACGCAAGTTTTTTGTTTTTTTTTACCTTCGCACTAAAATTTTTGAACCGAGCGGGGCGGTGTAACGGTTAGCGTTCTCGCCTCGCATTCGGGAGGACGGCGGTCGAATCCCCGTCCGGGCATCCAGATTTGGGTTTTCCATGGTTTCCCCAAATCACTCCAGGCAAATGCCGGGATGCTTCCTTCAAAAGGCCATGGCCGAATTCCTTCCCATTCCTTGCCCCCCATCCTTTCCCGTCTCTAAAGACCTCGATGTTAAAAAGAGACGTAAAGCAGTTACAAAAAAAAAAAAAAATTGATTTTAGCAACAATATTGGCTGTGGAGGGGAAGCCTTCAAAACACCAGTTTTTGTCGCGATTTTATTCAGGCCTGCGGGTAAGGTTGTTGAGGATATCGAATAGTCTATTTCGAAGGATGGCAAAAGAGGATGAAAAGAAGACACGATTGTATGAAATCTTCACTACACCAGATTTTTTCTTTTTTACTTCTCTCTTCTATAAATCATCAGGTTGATGATTCTTCTTAACAATTTATTCAGTGTATCACAAGCGCAGAAAAATTTCCATGAATGTCTGGGCGAGTCTCTTTTTTAATTAGTTGATGCCACTTCTTTTTACTGATGTTTCTCTATGAATTTTCAATGTCTCTTTCGTATTTAGTGTATAATTTTTTTGGTGAATATGAAGGAAATTGTCATGTTATCAATTTAAACAGTCACTAAGTAGTTTCAAATACGCCATTTAACTTAATATATTATGAGGTTTCTGCGTTACTAATACAGCGTGGAGGCTCTCAAATAAGATTTAGTGGTTGATAAAACTGACTAATTTTTTGTATATTCTTATTTCACCTTCAAACAATGCGAGTGTTTCTGACAATGTATCGTAAACGATAAAACATAAGCAATTTCTTGATGCAGAAAAGGAAATATCCTATCATTAACGATCAGGAAACTCGTTCTTTCGATAGACTAAGTATCTAAATTTAATATAGTAAAAGAATTAATAGAGTTCTGTTATTATAAAGTGAAATTATAGACGACGGACGAAGTGAGGATTAAGTAAACAAGCAGATCAGCAATAACGAAAAGATACTTTTTCGAAAGCACAAACCTCTTGGCGTCAAACACAAACTTAGGATTTAGGATGAACTATGCACAAGTGGGTGTATAACTTACATTCCTTTATGGAAATGAGGATGTAAGCAATAAGAAAATTAGAAGCAACTGAAAGGCAGGGCTACACAAACCGATAAGAAATGAAAACATTCTTGGAATGATAGATGAAGTTTGTTCGATTTCGAGACACACTGGACCGTTTTTTTTTTTTTTTTTTTTGAAAATACACGAATGGAAGTGTATGAGAGGAAAACAAAGATAAGAGTGTATGAAACAGATAACTGAGGATGTAATTTCAAACGGATGACTTGGTATGAAGAGAATAAGACAGTACAAGAGGAAGTAAATCCTCCTCGGTGGTCGAGGTCGCTAAGCCGCAATACTTGTGCGTTGTTTTCGTCGTGTGGTTAATTGATTCGAGAAATTGGTAATATTGTGTACCAAGCCCCTCCACAGTGCCCAAGGAAAGATGACATATAGAACTGTAGCTGGTACTCGTTATTTCGAATAGGGACGTTGAAATTGGTGGCCACCTTAGTACTTTTTGAAGAGCAGGCATGTATAGACGACACCCGATTTCACCCTCTCCTTTAATCCTCTCGCTTAGAATGTTTCCTAAGAGAGTCTGGGGACTGCCTTAGGTGTACAAATCATCAAACCAGATGACAGTGACAAAAATATCGTTCGTTTGGCATGATCAGTTTTCAGCAACTAGATGGCGGGGGCAACTTATAGTCTAGTGACAGTACGTGGATATTAAATAAACATTACAATTCTACTCTCCCTGGGTCAGGCTGTTTTTACTTCAGTTTTCATCCAAACTCTTGACGACACAATAGAGCGGTGCGACTTTTGAAAACTAGATACAAAGTTTAACCGCGTCAGCGTTCTCAGTCCTTGAAAGAAAGTATAGCTTGTTTGTATATGTGATTCTGCAACTATAATTTGATATGAAGAGAGAAATTCGCAAACAACTGAAAGCGAGCATTTCTGTGTGCCACTTGCAAAACAGAAAATATTGAAACCGACTTGTCTTCCTTCTGCAATTTGCTTGAAGAAAGCCCTGCATCGAATCAATCATACGTCATCATACGATTACTCACAGCACAACTCGAAATTAATTACACTCATTGCTGATTTACTTAAAGCAAAAATTACATTGCAATATTATTGAATGTTGGTTTATGGTTAGAATGATGAAACCACATACTTACTTTGATATGACCTATATATTTATGAGGTAAAGAAAAGGAGTAGGAATAAGTGCCCATAACACAATGTGTTAGTTCTCAGAAGCACAGAGTAAAAGGTATTGAGGGAGACGGCTCCAGTTTATTTACACTTTGCGAGGAAAACCCATACCCTCCGTCCCAGGTTGTCTACATACTTCATAGTTCCTACATCAAGCATTAAATATTGCGCAATTCAAAATGGCGTCAGGCAGACTATGAAATCACACTGAGTGGCTTATAGTTAAGTATTTTTTGTAACTTACCTCCTCCGTTGGCATTGCAACGGTTCTTTGAAGGGAACTGTATCCTGTAGAATGTGAAGCGAAGCTAGAGATTTGGCACACACCTATGTGGAGAATTGCGTTTAAAACTCCCGTATGAGAATATATGAAATCAGTCTTGCATCTGCCTAGATCAGAATATAATATCTCTGTGACATTTTGCCCTTCTGGTAATAGTACAATAATTTCCGCCGATAGATCAGAGTTAACGAACTAATCACTAGGGCGGACAGAGCGTGGTGGTGTAACGGATAGTGTTCTGGCCTCGCGTTTGGGAGGACGGTGGTTCGAATCCCCGTCCGGGCATCCAGATTTGGGTTTTCCATGGTTTCCCAAATCACACCAGGCAAATGCCGGGATGCTTCCTTAAAAAGACTATGGCTGAATTCCTTTCCATTCCTTGCCCCCATCCTTTCCCGTCTCTAAAGACATCGCTGTTGAGAGACGTAAAGCAGTTTAAAAAAAAAAAAAAAAAAAAAAAAAAAAAAAAAAAAAAAAAAAAAAAAAACCTAGGGGAATAATAATTCACTCGAGTGCGTGAAACAGACGACGGTGGGGAACCATAATACACTAATAAATTTTTATATGCATTAATTTCCAGTTTTCACCGTGCATAACCCACTGTTGTACTGGAATTGAACAACACTTCACTGATATATACGTCTCAATGTGTACATCTATTAATTTTTGCATCGGAGCACAAGAATAGCCACATAGCACTTTATTAGATAACGTGTATTTCATAACTTGAAGACTCCACGACTTCTTGGTGTTAATGGCACTGATTAGTGCAGGCTGAACGTCGATCAGGTTTATTCCTGTTGATTTTACAAGAAACACGCCACAGGCAGGACAGTATTGTTGAAAGGAAGAGAGAGTATGGTCACCAAGTCCTATGCAAATGTTCACTTTATAGAATCCGGAAACCACCTGCGTCAATATTTTCCATTCTTCATGCGTAATTTTATTGTACCCATCTATTTCGAGTACAACTACTTGTTCAAAACCCTGTTTTGATGCCAGCACGACAGTGAGCCTCTTGGTGTCACTGCTATTTTACTTGTACGACCAAGAAAACACAAGCACTTCACTAGCAGACTGAACCAAGTCAGTTGGCGCAGAGGACCGCTGTATACAGGCAACAGGCGGATGCGATAGGGGGGGTAGGTAATTACATTTTATTTAAATTTACAGCGGCATCGTGATTGGATTTCCCTCCATTTTGATGTAACAGTCATCTGTTACCGTGATGTCATCTAACCGTACTTGCGCTAGCTGGTTGCCTGCCCGACGTGACTGACTTGCACGAGACTATCCACCATGACGTCTCAAATACGACGGTACTTGGCCCAGCCTGCCCGCTGCCATTTTGAATTGCGTAATATTTAATGCGTGACGTATGCACATTGAAATATGTAAACAAAGTGCAAGGGAAGGGTTGTTTTTTCTCTATTTTTTTGCTTATGGCTTTATGCGTCATCGACATCGATGTCATAAGTGGTGGCACAGTACTGGAGACAAGGGACTGGAAGGAATTCGGCCATGGACTCTTGAAGGAACAATCCCGGTATCCACCTGGAATGATTTGTGTAAACCATGGCAAACCCAGGATAACTTTTCCCCAGTAAAAGTGGCAACACAGGATTTAAAGTCATCTGACAGTTCTCGAAGGGGCATGGCCACACAAAATATAAACAAACTGCGAAGGAGGGGCTGGATTTTTCCAGTAAAATGTAAAAAACTGAATCAGCCTCCCTCAGTCCCTCTAATAGTAAGCAAAGGAGAAACTGACTACTTTAAGTTGTGCTACATGGTAACCAATAGGAACCAACTAAATAACATCAAAAACATGGCTGTTCTTTGATCAAAATTATTATTTTCCTCAAACAGTATATTGAAAGATTGTTTCCTTCTTTACTTACCTTCAATGATTTCTTAACTGTTTTCATTATCTCCTAAACTTATTCCGTTATTTAATATTTATTCTACATTTACAGTTAAGCTTCACGTGATATTCCTTTAATTAGCTAACGCCCAATAACCATAGCCTGCTATGTTTCCCTATGATCTTAATTTCATGCTAATCGTACATTTAGTACTAAAATTGTGGTTAGAGGCAATACCCGCTTCTGGGTTTTCTTTCACTTTAAGACTTAGTTCCTGAATCTTTGTTTGGTTACAGGTTTTAATCGTTATTTTCTGATATCCCCAAGGCATTTTCACGATTCTATTTTATAAGTTCTCTATAATATTTCATTTTCTTCCCCATGGAATGATCGTTACTTTTGCTTAACCATTTACATACGTTATGCTACCCACATTTTATTTCCGTTTCGTTGCCATGTTGTAAATTTTCATTGAGAATTTTTAGCATTATGGTTAGTGCAGGATACATGTCAACCCTCATCAGCACGTTTGTCTCACTGTGCTGTTCATATAAACTCACAAGTCTCCCTATTTTCTTACTTCTTTTATTTTTCATTCATTTTCCATTAGTAGCTTCTGCATTAATCGTTCCGTATCACAGAGCATAAATGCCATGTATTTAATCTTAATAATATTTAAGTGAAAACTGACCATCACCTTTCTATCTGCTTGCTCAATCTTCTTAGCATCCCAGATTATCGGCCGCGAGATCATCTGATCTGGGATTGCATGATTCGATTTCTTCGTTAGCAGGAATTTATCTCCCGGGAATATTTTGATGAGGACGAAGACATCATAGAGTTCATTAGTTTCCTCGACGCTGTTTCGGTCTTTTACGAATTGGTTTCCTGTTGTCATCATATCTCACGACCAAGAACAAGACTGCGTGTTCCACCGCTTATCCCCTCCGCTCCCACGCCCTCTTATAACAAGGCCATACCGAGCGTGGTGGGTGAACGATGAAAGAGAGTACACATCAGAGCGAGGCAGTGCCGAACGACGCGAGGCAGCGCCGAACAACCCGAGGCGATTCGAACGTCATCCGTCCCGAGTCGGTACTTCAAAGCGAATTCGTGGTTACCCCGCATTCTATGTGACCGGGTATTTCCAACCGAGCGTCTGCATTGTTCGTTCACACCGTCACGTTGGCACTCAGTCGTCGTTTAATCATATTGTGTAATGAAATTAAATAAAACCACTATGTTTTAAGGTGTTCTTCGTTATTGTTTCGTTTTGTTCTGACCATTATTAATCATGAGTTGGGACAGCAAAAAGATGCTCTCATTTATTAAAGAGTGTTAAAGGCGTCCCATATTGTGGAAGAGGGCGATAACCTTTATCATAAGGCGTTAAAAAAAAAAGGGGATGTTTGGCGCGAATTAAGAGCACTTAATGGAAAAGAGACTGACGTTATGAAAAAAGAAAAAAAAACAGCTGCTTCCATACATTGAAAACATACTGCAAGCTAATAAATGAATCACCAGTTCCCAAGTACCTTAATGTTACGGCTAATCTTTCTTCAGCGGTTACTGCTTTTCGAAATGTTCTTCCGAATCGATTCTAATATAATCAGTGGACGATATTCTCGCAAAGTTTCGAAAATGGAAACTCTATTCTTCGATAATACTGTTTAAAAATAACTGCTCACGAGTGAGCGATCTATTTCGATAAACTCTAGTTGCCCATCACCATCTTTTATTTCCCTTTTGAACTAAACCAGCTATCACCATGAATGCAGCACTAGCCACTGTTAAATCGTCACCGCACTCTATACCCACGCTGTAACTTCACAACACTGACAACTCGTCAGAACAAACGAATGGGCGGATGCCTGTCTCATTCGATGCCTCGGTGAACTGTACATACGAGGCAGCCGTTCTGCCTCGCCTCGGTCGCGTTCATGTGTTGCCTCGTTTTGATATGTACCCGCCTTAACGGTCTGGCCTCGCATTCGGGAGGACACGGGTTCGAATCTCCGTCCGCCTATCCAGAATTAAGTTTTTCATGGTTTCCCTCTCCTGGCGAATGGTGGGATGGTTCCCTCAAAAGGTCCTGGCTGAGTTCCTTCCCGTTCCCAAGTCCCTTCCCGCCTCTAATGACCTCGACGTCGACGAGACGTAAAGCCAAAAGCTAAACAAGAAAACAAAACTGCAAGTCCATAGTATACTAGTGTCCAACGGGAATACAAATTCAGATCTCACAAAACGTATCTCTCAGGTTGATTTAAATGAATATCTAGTGTTCACTACATGGTCTGGGTGATTTCGCATGTAAAAACTAGATTAAAAGGGATCTAAGTCAGACACAGACTGATGATTTGTCACTACGAAACGCCACTGTAGCTGCAATGAACGTGTGGTCAAGTTGAAACTTTCCGTCAGAATCTCAGCGGCGCTTGGCATCTGAACCGTCTGGCCCCAGTGAAACCGGTTCCTTTGTTAAATGTCAAAGAAAGCTGGCGCGCTAGGGACGTGCGTCCATGTAGGTAATGGACAATGGCCTCATTACTAACTATAAATTAAGTGGCTAAAGGAACCAATGATTTACGCGTTTCTTTAAAAGTTAGTCCCGATAAAAGTGTAATTTTTAATAACTATTGAATACGATGGTATTACGTCAATGACTACAGATATACTGACTTCAACTAGCACTCACCACTACCACATACCAACAAACTTTGTGGAAATGTGCACTGGAGATCTAGTGGCAGGATATGGCAACAGGCAGTGTACTAGAATGTCTGTGACGGCCAGTTCCTACTGAAGCAATTTTTATATAGTAAAGGGATAGTCTGAAAGAGTGTGCTAACGAAACTGAATATTTAGAAGACACTCTGAAGTACTGAAGGAATGATGGTTCCAACCGTGATTTTCATGAAAGTATAAAACTATATGAAAAAATTAACTAAAAATTACTCAGTCTACGAGCTGAAACACACATATTTAAAGATTTTCTCCCTCCACAAAGATATCACAAATAACTTAAGTGTGCTATAGGGGTATCTTATTACAGAGAGTATTCTGATCTACAGCGAAACGCAGAAATCACAAACTCGGCGGCTGGCTTTATTGTAGGAGTGAGTTACCAGATGTTTCCATCATGTTATCAAGAATCACTTGGTTAGTATTTTTGGTAGACAGAAGAAGTTGACGGCAAAAATGGAATCAACCTGATCTTTATTTTAGATGCGCCGTAGAGATTTCTTTTTATACTAAGTTATTTAAACGGAATGCTCTTCTCTTTTGGTTACGATTAAGAAACAGAGGTGACGAAATAAAGATCAAGATTATATTTACAATACATTAAAAAAAAAAGCCAAATCCAAAGTATTTCTGATCAGGAATTTGGCGCTAAATTTTTTTCTGACAAAATTATATAGATTTATTTAAATAATAATACGAAATAACTACACTATTTTCATTGGTTGACAGAAAAATCTATATCCGATTTCGAACATATCTCTTTAAACATTGTCTCATGTCTACATAGTATTAGGCACATTGGTGTATGGTCTTTGCTTTAACGTGCCTCAAATAAAAAAGTCCGGCAGTGTTAAATGCGGACTGTTTCTGACTGACCCACAAATTGCGGCTGTATCATTTTGACACTTCACTTAACATAGCATGAAAACATCGATCTGCGTGCAGCTCAAAAGATATTGTTGATAACATATCAATATGACTGCAAAACACATTGAGCATTAAATTAAATAAATCGATTTCTTTTAATTTGAAAATATTACTCCCTTGCTGTCTGCCTTTAAAAAACAAAAACATAAACCGTGTAAAACTATAGTGAAGGAATTGTACCTTTCCTGACCTCTAAAACGGATAAACCAAAATATTAATTTTGTTTTAATAGAAACATGAAAAGTCTTAACGAAACTCAACACCTCCATCCGGAAAAGATTTGAAGTGTAAAAAAAGAAATGGTCCTTCGACGTGAGTCACATTTTGCTTTGTATTAATATTACAGAAGATTGTATCAAGTGACCGCATCTGGGGATTCACATATTTTAAACTATCCTTACATTACTTATGCATATAATATCCAGACAATTGAGTTGTTTTAATTCACGTTTACTCCTGCCGCTCATTTGGAGAGGTGATTCCAGTATTTTTGCGTCTGTGCAATCCATAACGAACTAATTATTATCAAAACGATTGTCCTGCGACTGTATGGTATGGAGAGAGCTTTAGAGATGGAAACATTCCAGGCCACTTGGCAAAACGAGTGAGGCAAAACGCCAAAAAAGCTACGTTATATTCAAACACGGTGCCTGGCTCATAAGTACTCATAAAAGTAGGAATGAAATGCGGATATCATCTTCCCTCATTAGACGCCGAGTGGACAGTTTATCTCTAGAACCCTATTTCTTTAGTGGTATCTGAATTGAAATGAAATCTATTGTTGTTAAGTGGTTTAATGAGCACTTTTCTCTTAACGGTCTATATATGCAGTCTTCGATGTATAAGCAACCCCACATGAGCTCATCTTTTGTCATCAGCTTCTAGAATCATTCGATTTCACCCTCCCCTGAGCTAATCCTTTATCCCCGTATACTCGTTGCAACAGACGTCCTCAACTATACCCTTCACATAATCTCTTATTTGCATTTATCTTTCCTTCTTCATTATTCGACTAATCAATCCTGTATGTTTCAAAAAGTAACACGATCCTCGCTGTTTTTTCATAGAGTAAACAAAGCTCTCGAACGCAATCACTTTCTTACCTTGATACCTTCTAAACAGGACAAGTGAGATCTAGGTTCTCATCCTCTTAATGTATTAGAACTACCAGTTGCAAAAGCTAAACAACTTGGGCAGATACCGGCGAATGTGGAATTACAGGGCGGAACTGACTCGTATAAACAAAACAGAAATTTGAGATGTATAGAACCAGATTGAAAACTTCCTCGGATATTTACACAGCTCAAGCGAAAGTTAGTTTAGTTACTAGTTATATTTCTCTTTGATAGTTTTTCTATGGCAGATGACAGACCTCCCTCATACAAACTTTGGGAGGTCTAGGAAAATACGGTTTGACCCTGGTGACCGGGACGCATGAAAATATAAGTTTTCCCGTTACCACGCCAAAATATATGTCTAGACACAAATCCTATCAATTCATTTTCTTTCGGAGTTGACACACATGTCAGAAAAAGCTTGTTGAAGTCAAGAAAATGATCCGTGCATGGACCTCCTTGTTTCATTTTTTTTTAAATTTTATTATTATTATTATTTAATGGTGGTAAAGTAAATTTGTTTGGTCTTACAAGCCAGTAACACAGTTTCCGTGAAATAATGTATGAAGCCTGCTATCATCTTTTCAGAATTATTGTATGATACATTTGGATTATTACATTCCCTATTTCCTGAGTTCTACCTTTCTTGCACATACAGTAATAACTTATTCTAGTTGCTAGATTAGAGAACTTCTTCAACTAGAGCTCGTTCCTCCAACAATACACAACTATATTTCCTGTTTTCCTCTGTTCACAATAAATTGAGACTTCGCTTCCATTCCTGGCTGTATTTTTAAAAAATGTTCTTCAAGTAAGAAAACTCCCTTACAAATCAACCAAAACCTAGCTGGCACCTAATTATCTCTGCACATGTAACCGCAGCGGAATATTACAGGAATTTTATTTCAGCGATTGTACTTTTTGTTACTCCTAATATAATTA
This sequence comes from Vandiemenella viatica, assembly GCA_031002005.1. Classification (NCBI taxonomy): domain Eukaryota; kingdom Metazoa; phylum Arthropoda; class Insecta; order Orthoptera; family Morabidae; genus Vandiemenella; species Vandiemenella viatica. Next base: position 147,087,744 of record CM061921.1, read on the forward strand.
GTACCAACTTTCTTGAGAAGTGAAACATTTTTATAGAATCAGGTCATTCGTTTTCTCTTTACCAATAATAATCGCTTCACTTGGAGTGGAAAGTTAAGGGGAACAGTATAAGAAAGAGAAGTCGTTTTTGTTGTTTTTAGATAAGCCAGGTACATTTCCTTTTACTTCCCTCGAGGAACCAGGTTCCAGGCTTTAATGTAAACAATGCCGATGATCAAGAAAGCTGCCACAAAACGCACGGCTATACGCTGGAAGTTGAGGGAAAAATACGTTAATGGCGAGAATGGGAAACTTTGGACTATCAATAAGATCTTTGACTCGATTCTTTTCTGAGTAACAGATTTGAAGATTTTCTTTATTGCCGGACGTTAAACCGTATCATTAATAAATACAGAATATCATAGAATTTCCCTAACAACTCTTTTGTTTCTGACTGGATTGATTAATAGATTCACGACGATCCTTAAATAACAGTGAAAGTAAGTAAAGACTAACTAAACGAACACTACATAATACAAAAATTAAGTAGCAGAGAGTTATGTTCCATAAAGAGTTATCAGTGTCTTACAAGCGTACATGATATAGCGATATGTTATCTGTGTTGACATTTATCAGTGGATCGCGCCCTTTAGAAGAGATAAAGACCAGAGTGTCTACGTGATAAAACAGCCTCTAATAAATGTGAAATCACATCATTCACAGTGAAAAAAACTCTGGATATCAGGAGGAGGAAATAATCCAAAAGAATAACAATCAACCAAATTTTTACACCAATTTAACAACCATTGACTGTTTACCTGAATCAAAAAGGATTTGATAACTGTATTCGATCTTTTACAAAACAATTTTAATTCTGCATTCAGTAGGGGAAAATATAAGGTAAAAAGACTTTTTATTCAGCAACAAATCGTGACCAGCCATGTACACCTCTTGAAAACGCAGGCTAAATAGTTATGTCTGTTTAAAAGGATGCACACTGTGCCATTCAACACAGAATTTAGTACCACTCGAAAATAGATTGATAAAAGTCTAATAGTCCTATTAGCTTTAGACATATTAACACAGAAGAGGACGACAAGTTGATAGGCAAAACGCTTTTGTGTAAAATAGTAATTATGCTCTTATTTCAAACAAAATCTTAAAAACTAAGATTGACTAAAGAAGCGGCTTCCGAACCTTTCCAAATGATGAACGAAGTTTCCTTCAGTTTGGAATACCATTCCACACTACGTAAAAGAAAATAGTTTACAGCCCAACTCGGAGAACCACTTACCTGTAACAAAGAAAAAATTGCTATGAGATAATGAAACAATACATTGAGCGTTATTACAATTATAAGGGAAAAAATTCCAAGTTTTGTGCTAAATTTCCCTGATAGAAGTAAACGTAAATTATAAAATTCTAACTACATATTTCTTAACCACAATGTCATCAAAGCTTGCAAAGAATGCTGGATGTTTTGTCCGATATTAAGAAAGTATTGTGATCATCCTCCTTTATGTATGCTTCTGACATCATTAATAACTTTACTGCAATCACAACCTCGGAATTCACCTCATAGTTAGTGAGATAAATGTAAATTGTTTATTTTAACATTGTTACTTTAGAAAATTGCTCACAAAATTAAAGCACTTCAAATAACTGGATTATTTTTTAATCCGAGTAGCATAGATCGAAAGGTCGAATACTAGTTTGACTCGACTATGTTCAGAACCAACAGGAATAGAAAGGCTAATCAACTCTTTGAATGCAGTACACAATAAGATATTATCTCACGAAATATCAAACGCTTATTACGGAAGCTAAATGGACTGGATTTTACTATCCATCGTAAATGCGTGAATGCGAAAACGAGCAGCTTATTCTTTCTAAACGGGCTCTGCAGCGGTATTCCAACTGTGCTTACATGTGTAGGTGCTTCTGCTGCCAGGCAGAGGCCGGTACAACAAAGGCACTGTTGTCCCCTCGTTACAGCTGCGGTTTTCCACGACCAAATAACAGTTGCTTAAAATCACATCATAGTTCATTTTCTTTCGTGAGCATGAAGCATTGTGATGACATTATTACTACCTATGTGACAAAATCACGATTTAGCCCTCCATTTAATCTGAGATACGCAAATCGAAATATATGCTAAATACACGTAACATTAATTCTTAACTTATGTAAAGTAAACTGCAGATGCTTTTCACAGTCAATCTTATTAGCGTTCAATCGATCACCTCATGAACAGCAATTCAGGTCACGTATCAGCCTAATTTGACAGCTGTCACCAATACGTAACCAGCTTACTTTTGCATGGTAGCAAAATACCTGGATGACATTGATATCTTCTATAAATGAATGACCCTGAAATAATGCTATTCAATTTTTCGCTTGTTCTTCGTCCGAACCTCGAAACAAATACCGTAAATATCACAATTTAATCACTACAAATATTTTTGTATTTTCTGGCCTGGATAAATCTGAAGGTTTGGCAGGATAGGCTTTTGATGTCATTGATGGACCACTTGGCTACACAATCTGTTCTGGTGATACGGACTACCAGGACTTCTCTTACTCAAGCATTTATATATTATAAATTTGGTTTCGCAACGGATTTGACCAAAAACCAGTTTTAATTTTAAAATTTTCTCATCAAAGAATTCGCTTTTAATCCACAGCTTATTTTTCAAACTCAATTTAAATGATATGTAATAAAGAATTGGGACAGAAATCGATATAAACAATGTGATGTATTGGGCAGCTGGAACCTGAAAGACATCTCACTGTACGCACGCACAATGCCGCTCGAGTCACACTAACGCAAAAGCCAAAACTTTGGTGCAGTGCCGAACAAAGCAGCTTCCTGTTTATACACGCTGAAACCTTCGTGGCTGTACTGCTGATACAGAAGAGAAGAAAGTTAAAAAAAATACAAACGACTTCGATAGGTTTTTTTTTTTTTTTTTTTTTTTTTTTACTAGTGGGCAGGTAGCCTACTGCGATAACAGATGATCGAAATATCGTTAATCACTAAATAATGGAAAATACTTGCCATGCAATAGTGTCTTGTGTCACGGTGGGTAGTAAGAGGCTTAGAAGAGTAATTACCAAAAAAACCAAAACAATCTCGAAATTGATGGACAGGATTAGTTCAAGCATATCAGTTTCTGTACTGTGGTAGCTTATCGTCGGCATAGGATTATCGGGAAATGAATAGGAAAACAGAAATATTTTACACTGGAATACACTACAGTTGTCCTCAGATCTGGTCAAAAAATCTATCTCATTAAACAACTGAAACGATGTAACGCGCAGCGGGATAATAGGAAAATATAAAGAAACTTCCTGAGTTTTCTGCATCCTCCGGGGAACTGTTTCTTCCATGGAGTGCAAATCGTTCTTATTGTCTCCCGTCACAAAACAAAAACTGTCTTTTAAATTTTATCTGGGCTCTTAATTCAGTTTGTACCCGAAAACATTTTTACCACTTTCTGAATAGATTTTTTGTGTTACCGACGTATGTTATATTCATGTTGACCAAATATGGAATGGTGCAGCACGGTCGAATGTTTTAACAAACTGACAATACTTTACAAACAGTGTGCATCACAAAGCATCAACGACTTAATATTATTTTAGGTGGAGGATAAGTAAGACATACTTTCTTTCCATATGAAAGCATAACCGCTCCTGGAACTACTTAACAAGTTTAAAATCTTTTTTTATAACGGAGAAAATGATATTTCTCTGAAACAATAATATGTTACACATTTCAAGAGTTGCTACTAGCCACGCTGTAATTAACTATATATGTGACACTTTTTCAGTATCATTAACATCAGAGCTTGCATCTTGTAAGTGAATATGAAATTTAGTACACGTTTTTAACGGAATTACTAAGCATGATCAATAATAAATCTAAATAAATACATACACAGTGAAATCAGTTGAAATCGAAAAGGTGAGAAGAAACTACTATATGAAGAAAAATGCACCTTATCCTCCACTAAACAACAATAGCGAAGTATGAAGTTCCGTCTAGTTAGCTGCAGGGAACATCACAAAACACAGATGCTATTATTAATAAGTCAGACAAATTTTGTGTTAACATGTATTTTTAGAGGAACCAATGAAGATAATATGTTAAGCAAAACAACCATCAGTAAAGAGGCTCGGGTTTTGGCTTTACGCCTCGTGGACATTAAAGGCGGGAAAGGACTGGAAGCAAAGAATAAGAAGGAATTCGACAATAGCCAATGAAGATACCATCCCGGCATTCGCCTTGAGTGATTAGGGAAAACCATGGAAAACCGAAATCTGGATGGGGATTCGAACACATGTCCTCCTGAATACGAGGCCAGAGCGTTACTGCTCACACACCACGCTCAGTATCACTAAATAAAAGCGCGCGTACTAACAAACATAGTAACGGGGAACGAATACGCTACTGAACTCTTGCCGTATGACCAGCTTCAATACGCGTCACTTGGCATGCTTTACTCACTATAACAAATACTGTGCGATACTGAAACTTATATTCAATAGGTTCTGTTTTCTGGTTTTAGTCGGAGCTTTCAAAATGCGTGACCAGTAACACAGCCCTGCTTGCACGATCTGGATGAGCTGTTCGTAAATGCAATTATAACGTTAGTACAACTATGTTATTACTAGAGACCGGATTATATGCAACACAAAAAGCTAGAAATATGGATGCAAATATGCATAAAAAATGCTTAAAATATGCATGAAAAGTGTCAAAATATGCAACATTATATAGTATAAAAATAGTAATTTTTAGAGATTTTATTTCAAAATCAGCATGAAATTAGTAAGTGGTCGAATATCATTTTTATAAATTCGGTAGCTAACAATTATTTAACAATTTTTTTTACACTTTTGTAAACGTAAACAATCAGGTACTGTCCGAAATATTCAATAGTAAGATTGTTTCTTCGATCTCTCAAAATATTTTTATAAGTGGATATGGTCCGTTCCACATTCAACGATGTAACTGGGCAATATTTGAAATTGGGTGCTGTGTTAGCAGTCATTGTTTCTGGGAAAAGTTCACGCGTCCCATTACTAAAACTATCAATTTGACACAAGAATTTAAAACCTGAATTCTTGTTCAAAATATTTTCAAACTTTAAGTTTACACAGAAATACCTCTGGCAATGCGGATTTTATTCATGAACTGAATAGATTTAGTCAAACCTTGAGTTACAAGCTTTTTAATACGAATGCTAACCTCAACTATTGTTTTAATAATATAATTGTTAAATGCTTTCTTGTACTGAGAAACTGTCATAGCCTCCGCACTATCAAAGTCGTTTACTACATCTTTAATGGCCTCGAAATGTTCACTGTAAAACAGTACAGCTTCAACCCACGTCGCCCATCGAGTTACCACAAGTTTCGGAGATAAAGGTACATTTACCTATTTTTTTTTTATAGGCAATAATACGAGAATGTGCCTTGAAAAACGCTTTCTTTGTTGATGAAATCAATTTATTTACATTCCCAAACGTGGGTCGTAGTTCTTCAGCGAGTTGTCGTAGACAAAGAGCTGTACTGCTACTGCGTTTTGCCAGCTACAACGTAAGATTTTATTTATTCACTAGATACACTAACGAAAAATATTGTAAATATAGCGAAAATATGCTTCATCACTAGGTTTTAGGTAAAATATGCAATAACATGTGAAAATTGGCTTAATATGCAAACATGCAAATTCATATAATCCGGTTTCTAGTTATTACCATACATTGGAAAGGTTTGTTCTGAGAGGAGCACATAAGCCGTAACATAGGACAAATATTTTCAATTTTTTTTTGTTTCAGTGAATAAGGATATCTCTTGACATATAGCCCAAAATTCCATATAGTACTACTATCAGCTAATATATTTTCGATATTTTTTAGATGAACTAATTTTTTATGAGCATATTTCCTACCAGTATTATAGCGCACATCGCAGGTTGTCTTTATTTCTGATGATCCCCACTCGCTTTACTTTATATAATTTTACTAACTGTAACGCATGTAGCCAATAGTTAAGGCCCCTCAGTAGATACAAAAATAAAAACACATGGTAAGTGCAGAGGGTAAATGATCAACTTAGCTAATACGATGAGCCTGATCTAAAAACAGTTGAAGAAATCCTAAAAATTATGTTATTGTAACGCTACTTAACGAACAAAAAAACATTGCTACTCGCTGCCGACCTAAAACACGGGCTGCTAAATATAACGAAGTGAAACAGCGTCTAAATGTGTCGTCATAAATTCTTCCACCAGATTTAAGTGCGAGGCAGTGTCACTTCCGGAAAGAGACCAGACTTGACTGAAATAACCATCGCCACTAGAGGCAGCATAAAACACACGCACATACAAAAGCCATAAAGAAAGCGCATACTTGCAGCAACCATTATGTCACAACCTGCGGTCCATTGATTTATGAAGTGATTAGATTGTTACGAGCAATACACTCCTTTGAAACTAAAATAAAATCCAAACTGTAAGAAGGCCAAACTCTTAATAAGAAATCAGTAGCTATGGTAAGATCAACACTACGCCACCTCTTTCTTTGAGGACAAGAAGAAAAGTTCTCGGCGTGGTATTAAAACAATGTATTATTAGTTCAAAAATGCATTTATTTTTCTACGTAGTTCCCCTTTAGTTCAATGCATTTTGTTCGGAGTTTCTCCAATGACTGGATTCCATCCCTAAAGTACGATTCTGAAATATGTACACATTTACGGCCGCTACCACTTATTGATCTGACTCAAAAATGTTTTTCAGCTATAAATTCATTTAGAATAGGTAATAGGCAGAAGTCTGAGGGAGCCAAATCTGATGTACAAAGTAGATGTTCTAACAGTTCGTACTTCTGATCCCCTCCCAATCAGGGCCGGTGTTAGAGTTTTGGGGCCCCGGGTAAGATTTCTTAGCCCACCCTCCCCCCGAATTTTTTTTTTTTTACTTTAATCTTTGTTTTTTTTTATAAAGTCAGAAATTTTTAATGCAAAAAAATCAAATAACGTTTTTTTATGAATTTTTTTAATGTTTTGTTTCAATTTAGTTAGGTAACCCGGGCCCAGGGTAATTTTGCCCCGCTAACCCCCCCCCCCCTCAGTAAGGCCGGCCCTGTTCCAAATTCCTAATCCCCTAGGCATCTATCTCCCTATTTTCAAGATAGTCAATAAAAATAACCTCTTTTGTATCCCAGAAAACACCCCTTTCTGGCCGGTAAAATAAAATTAGCCTCTTTTTGTTCAGAGCACATTTCACACACTGTTTCGATTATTGGTTCGTTTCTGGCGTATAGTGGTAGACCCACGTCTCTTCCATGGTAACACATAGGATTACAAGATTGATTGCACCCTTTAGTAAAATGGCCCAAAGATTGATGAGAAATTAGTTTCCATATTTAGCCAGCATTTAACAAATGTGACACCCGTCTTGCACAAAACATTATCTTATTTAATTCTAGATATAAAATGTACCGTACCCTTTCTTCTAATATGCCTACAATCTCAGATATGTCATTCAACTTTTAATCAGCGATCATTCAATAGAACATTGTGAACCTTCCAGATGTTTTCAACTAAGGTTGCAGATTAATTTAATGTAATTACAATGGATCACATGCCCTAGTGACCATTTCCCTAACCATCTAAATTCCTATTTTATGAAATCTGAAATTCTTTCATCGTAATTTGTCTTGCACGAGGATCATCTTCAAGAGGTTTACGACCTCAATCGCTAATTTCTTCACTGTTAAAAATGGAGGAGCAGACTCCTTAGAAAGACCAATTTTTTAATGTATTTTCGTTGTCAATAAACCATCCAATGTGATATTCTAGTTTATCCATTTCAACGAGACACGCACTGTACTTCCACTCAGAAAGCAGCATGAAAAAAATACTCTACTGGTCAAGTTGAAACTTGATACTGGTGACCCAACATCAAAAACAAATGCGTTGATTGTAATGCAGTCTATATGTGAGGCCACGATCTTTTTACCTTACCCTCGAAATTCAATTAGTCTTTGTTAGGGGGCGTCCATTAATGACGTGAGATGAATTGGGGGGGAGTTGATTTTAGGGGGGTATTTTTTTTCCAAAAACCGACCTTCAAAAAGTTGCGTGGTTGATTGTAGGGGGGGGGGGGGGGTCTCCGTCAAAATCTCACGTCATTTTAGGAGGGGGGGGTGATCTCACCAGAGAGGGGGGGGGGGAGGGAGGTCCGGAATTCCCGAAAAATACCTCACTTCATTCAAGGACGCCCCCTTATGAAATAAAGTTACACAGTTAATTGCAACTGATGTTACATTTTGTAACGTGGTAAATTATCCCAGGCCAAAGAACACCTCCCGGCTCCAATGAATCCACAAGCATTACACTGAAAACCTTGCAGCAAATGTGGCCGACTTAACTGAGATAATGAAGGCTGCATTCTTCATCACCGAATGTTTCGCCACTCCTGCCCGTCCTTCAAAACTACAGCTTTCGATGTTAGATTTTGCCTCCTCCAGCCCTCTAGGGCAACTTCCATGCTCCTTAGATAGGCCCTCCCTCGTCTCTTCACATCACATGCCTGTACCGTATTAATCTTGAGTCCCTCATGACTTCAGTATCATCCAACTTTCTTTTATCCTTTCCTACAGATTCATTGGAATAAAATTTAGACATTAAAATTAATTTACCATCCCAAGGCGACTTTCATATTACTGAAGTTGCTTTTATTGTTTCCTCTGATATTATGAGCAGAATTTATTCCCCTACCTATTGGTGTTGTTTTCCCCAGGGTTTCTAGTATATAAATAGGTAAATATCACTCCTGAGGTCCAGACGACCATCCTTGGGGTTGACGGAACAAAGCCCCACATTCAGCTTAGTCTCTGGTTGCGTGTATTGAAGTGAGTACACTCTAAATTTGCGTTGGATAACTAGATACATTTCGTTGGATAAATTAATTTAAAACTATTAACTATAAAATGATTTGCCAGAATTGTTGCTAGTGAGTTAATTCGTATTTACGTTTGCGAGTAATACTTCCCTGTATTACTCTGACTTAGTGTACCATTATATGTTAAACGGGAGATCTGTTTCATTAGAAGTAACTGAAAGATGGGTTAATTAATGTGAAACAGTTATTAACTAAATTATAGTAGTTCCAGTACACTGTTAAGTTCAAATACAGTTATCTAAATCAACAGTTTTGATTTCCGATTGCTGCCGTTATTTTTGCATCGTATATTGTAGACCTTGCTTGGTTGGAAATGGCTCAGATGCATTGGTAATTTATTTTAAAACATTCGGATAACCAAACTTGCAAGTATTAGTGAAAGATTTATTATTTACATATATCTGATTAGTACTACCGTCTGCATAGCATAAATTATTGTAGGCTTAATTTTTAAATCCTCAGTGTGTGTTTAAATTTTATGGAGTTTTTTGTTGATATTTTTTTCTTACTCATATTAAGGTGTTTTACAGTGTTAAACTTTGTAGCTAATTTTAAAAATAATAAGCAGCAGAAAAACTAAAACAGTACAGTACTTGTCGCAGATCAGGGATGATCGATGTGTTTGACAGTGGAACAGGAAATAGTTGCCTTGAGGAGAGAAGGTTATGTAAATGCGGCTGTCCCGTGGCATTGTCCGCTTCTTTTTAAAGATAGCAAGATTACTTATCCGGAGGAAACGATCTGACAGAGGTGGATACGAAGATGATAAGTGGGGAGGTAGAAAAGGAGGGTTAACAGCTAGTAACCGGGCGTAGAGGTAATAAGGCAAACAGAATGAAGGTCTGAGACACAGTTCTGACCTGCTACCGGAGTTAGGCCTAATGTAAATGTAAGAGTAGTTAAGGTGTAGCACGACTTCAGAAGTAGATGAGTGAATATATATATATATATACATACAGTATAAACAGGAAGAAAAAGCTGTAAGGTAATAGCTATAGGTGTAGGCCCACCTCTGCAGGAACAGTTACGCTCATCCTATCCATCCACAAGTGTTTTTAAACCTCGTGCAACGCTTGGTCAGGTGATAGTGGATATATGATCATATCATTCGGTAAGGATACAGTACTGAACTGGAGGGTACTACCGATAACAATTGAGGTTGTAGTACCTGACGAAGGTGGTTAAAGAGGCACAGTATAACAGGAAGGAAATGATGCAGCTCCTGCACCACTATGGTCGATTACGGTTGTAGGAGAGGAGCTGCATGTCGGAAGGTTGACGTTCGTACGGGGGCGTCCATTAATTACGTGAGGTGAAATAAACGGGGGGGGGGGGGGGGTCCGGCGAAATCTCACGAAACCTAGCCAAGGCGGAGGGGTCAACTGAAATCTCACTTGAGGTTTTGAAAATTCTTGTAGAATGGTAGAGCTAAAAAAAAAAAAAAAAAAAAAATCTACAAGTGACGCGAAAGTCGATTTTAGGGGGGTAAAAACCGACTTTAGTGGGGTTTAACCGCCCTTGGGAGCATGAGACATAAAAAAAGTATAAAAAATTTTGAGGTCCATTTGTACCGGGGGGGGGGGGGGGAAGGTGGTCTCTGTAAAAATCTCACGTCATTTTACAAGGGGGGTCCGACCAAATCTCACGAAGTCTCACCAGAGGAAAAGGGGGGGGGTCCGGAATTCCGGTAAAACACCTCACGTAATTAATGGATGCCCCCTAACGGGGCTGTGCTAGTGGACTAGTAGTTGGGAATCCCCAGACATGGCTTATAGGCACAGCTGGGCACAAAGCCGTTAATAGTTAATTAACGAAGTTAAAAAAAAGCTTAACTTTTAAGTTAGCCTAAAAAATCATTAACGTTCTTCTTAACTTCCGTTAAACTGAACTTCGTTAACTTTAATCCGTTACATTGGTTGTTATCATTTCGTTTGTTTGAATTGCGTGCCACGGCGAGTGGAATAGCGAACAAATTAGATAATGGGAGTGCGAGTGTGATGCATATACAGTATAAACGTTATGCTAGGCTTCGTGTGAGCAGGAAAGCTAGAGTTGTGAAGTGTTTCCATTATACGCCTGCAAACTGGCGCTCATCTTTCAAATTCGATCAATGATTGATTGTGATATTTCTATAACTTACATTTTTTACTAGGAGGAATGTAATTCCATTTTTTAATTTGTGTTGGTTTGGAGTTTGTTGGTAAAATAAATTAAATTGATATTCGTAACATGATTACATCACGGAAACTGAAGATCTAGAAACTGTTAGTGAAAGAATAACGCTAGCAATAGCAACGAGGAGCTTAAAAATCCTTGGCCACATTTATGTGATTGCATTGCATTTAAATCAATACTGAGAAAACAGTTAATTTATGAATTTAAACTGTGTTTGCCTAAACTTTCTACAGTCAAGGCTCACGTTTCAGCATTAATAATTTTAAACAACACATGAAGAGGATGCATTTACAGTTTGAAGAAAGGGTAAAAGCAGCTTAAACAAGTGGGAAAAGGAAAAAAAAAAAATTCAGACCGCGTTGTGGATTCTTCTGGTGCAGATAGAAGCAGAAGTGATTTCTTTTTTCATCTTCCATCTGCTAATAAAACGTTTAGTCAACAAAGCATTGGTGAATCTTTTGGCATCATAGTCGCCGGCAGCCGCGTATCTCAAGCTGATGCATTGACCAATGCATTATAAACTTTTTCATTGCCAACACGATTCCACAGCATGTTGTAGAATCCGATACGTTTGAGAAGCTGCTTAAAAACGTTGAGTCAATTTCCAGAGGGACATTGGGTAGACATATTGTTGATGGTTAACTTTTAACGGATAACTGTAACTTACGTTAAATTTGTGAAAATGTAACGCTTTAACGATTATCGAAGTTAACTTTTTAAGTAGCGGGTAACGATTAACGAAGTTAACTTTTGGATTAACTGTGCCCAGCTTTGCCTATAGGCCTACCTAAACAGAAGAGCCTACTTACTGAGTTGCCAGCTAAGGATGTTAGGAAGCTCGTAGGTCAGAGTCATTCTAAAAAGTTAGATGATGTTGGTGATCGGAGGAAAATAGATGATCAACAAGGTACTGATTACATATGCTCAGTAGAAGAAATCATAGATACTGAAGAAATGAAGTTGATGAAACAATAAAATAACGGGGAGTTGCAATAAGGATGGTGAGAACAATGATGAGAATATGCCAAGGCCGGTTGTCAGACTGATACTGGTGAACTGTAGGAGTAAGTAATATAATTCATTCAGTAGAAATGCACAAATAAGTATAGAGATAGAAATTTGGTTAAAAGAGGAGTACTAGGGAATGAGATTTTCCCAGAGGGTTATACCATTTACAACACCGACTGAATCAGTGAAAGGATATTCATACAGGTAAAAGAACAACTACTACCGTTCGTTGGTATTCTTATTAGTCATGAGTTACAAGGGGTAGAGTTCAGAGGAAGAAAAGTTAGTGGCATGGGTTGCTTTGCCTACTGGAAGACAGAATGAGGAAGATGAGGCCCGCGGGGAGAAAGCTAAATACATATTTGAAGTTCACACATGGAAGTAAGATGGTAATAGATGTTACAGGTGTGAGCTGGAAAATACCTTAGTGAAAGATGTTTCACACAAGTAGAGGAATGCACAAGAAGGTAAACCATGTTGGATATCTTCCTTAACCCTAGATCACTAAGCTTCGTCGAATCGACGACGCGAATTCGAAAAAAGTGCCGTAACTTTTGAGTGCGCGGTCGCACCTATTTCAACTCCCGTGTAATTTCAGTCGACCCGTTGCCCCCGCGACGGACGGTAGTGTTTTTAGTGTGGGAGGTTTGTGAGCGCCCGACCAGCGACCATGGCTCGTCGCATCGACGAAGGTTAGTATTAACGTTATATTTTTTACTATTGTGCTTATAATATTTTATGTTTATTTTTAGTTTTAACATCATAAAAGTAATGTATATTATTTTTTTATTTTAGATACGATTCTTCAGCTATTATTAGCCGATAATAGTGACGAAGAAAATTCTTCAGGGAGTGAGAAGGAAGACCACATCGAGCCTGATCCCGCTTATGAGTCAGATCGCGAGGATGAGGTTTCTTCTTTGTTACAACATCCACCTCCAGCTCAAGACGTTCATCCTATCGCTAAAAAAAGAAAAATTTGTGCCATATGCCCATCAGCAAAACGAAGGATGACGAAATCTAGTTGCTATAAGTGCAATAAATCGTTGTGTGGCGAACACAAACTTGATGTGTGTCACAAATGTGTTAGTTCATAGTTTTTTCTTTACCAAAATATTATTTTTTGTTGATTCTATATGTTTATTTTAATTATTTGAGTTTTCAATAAAGTATTGTGTTCTAGTTTAGTATTGTTTTCTAGAATTGTGTTTTAAATATGGTCTCAGTGTAAAGGCTGATTAAGTAATAAATATGTGATTTAAATAAATAAGAAAGTTATAATTTTCTTAATAATTGATTATAATAAAAAATATGTAAAATAAATAATTATTTTATTTAATAAAACCTTATAAACCTATTTTTATGACAGCGTAGTCGAAACGACGAAGGTCAGTAATAAGAGTTGAAAAATAAGGTTAGTGATCTAGGGTTAAAGGCTAATGATGACTACGTGGGGTCTCAGGTTACAGTGGCACAAGGCAGTGCTGACGGATACGATAGGGTTTAGTAAAACAGCGGCCAAAATTGAAAGTGGTTACAGTTTCAATACAAAAAGGTACGGGTTCCGTAAGTGAAGAAATATTTCAGGAAAAGGTTCAGTGTGTGGAAGTAAGGCACCAGTACAATGGAGACAATTTGGGGAACATTTAAAATAGGTAATAAGAATGGGTGAAGTAATGTTTATTCTAAAAGAAAAGCGCTGAACATACATACTATAGAAGGAAGGTAAGGAGGCTAAAGAGTTGGTAAGATGAGAACACAAAAGAGTGAGAAAGGAGCAAGGGGGTAGGGAACATGTAAAACAAGTAAACAATGAATTGACAACAGCTAAGAAAGAAGCTAAAGATGCAGTCATGAAGAATATTATAGTTGGGAGGAGAGCAGAGAATGGTGCAATTTCTGTGTCTATGTTAGGAATCTGAGAAGTGAAGAAAGTATTCTGATAATTAAGATGGGGGAGAAGTTGCGGAGGATATGAAAAATACGGAAATATTAATCAACTGTTTTAATGATGGACAGCGATGGACAGAGCTTCTCCACGTGAGAACAAATGAGCAGACTAGGAAATCAGAAATAATTCGTGAGGATATTACGCAGCTTTAAAAAACGTAAAGGAGTTGGTTACACGTGTATTAATTTATTTTTTGCTTTTGCTTTTACGCCTCGTCGACGTCATTAAAAGCGAAAAAGGACTGGGGGGGGGCAAGGAATTGGAAGGAATTCAGCCATGGACTTTTGATGGAACCATGCTGGAATTTGACTGAAGTGATTTGGAGAAACCATGGAAAAACCTAAATCTGGATGGCCGAACAGGGATTCGAGCTCACGTCCTACCGAATGCGAGGCCAGAGCGTTACCGCTCACCCACCACGCTCCGTCACATGTATTAAATACGAAATCGTACCATATCTAGAAAAATTATTTAGATTTAATCCAGAAACTTACTGTACACCATAGAACTAATAAAGTGCTAAATTGGTAACGGTTGATAAAGGTGGTGATTAAATAGCGTTGCGAATGAGAGATTACTTTCACCTCAGTGGTTGATAAACTAAATATTCAGCTACATCAGGAATGTCTGTGAGGAAAGGAATTGCTTCGTAAACCCACAAAATGGATTTAAGAGAGTTTATTCATGAGGAATCTCAATTAGTGATAGAAGAGGAAGATATTTCAGCTGAAGCAGACAAGGTGGGTCAAGTTGATTGCATACTTAAAATCATTGGG